>PISX010022333.1:0-31924 GCA_004024625.1 Mellivora capensis | reverse complement strand
GCTGTGAACCAATCTCCAGCTGATTATAGAACAACTATTTTGGAAGTTATCCTTATATATTTTTTCCTTCCTTTCTCTTTCTCTTCTTTCCTCTCTCTATCCCTCCCTCCCTTCCTTCCTTTGTGCTGGTATTTCTATCTGCCTCTGGAATATCAAGAACCTTAGAATATTTACATTCTAAGCCTTTACCTTAAATTATAATTGTGGAATGGCGTTTTGATTTGCCTTCTTTGACAGCTCTGACAGTTTGTTATTTCAAATATGTTTAATACAGATTTGCCCATGTTTATTGCCATTTCTGTCTTCATCATTGCTTCTGAAATTCTATTCCTTCCTTTTATGTAAGTTCCTTTTCTTTTATTTATTTTTTTAAAAGATTTTATTTATTTGTTTGCCAGAGAGAGAGAGCACAAGCAGGGGAAGAGGCAGAGGGAGAAGCAGGCTCCCTGCTGAGTGGGGAGCCCGATGAGGGACTAAATCCTTGGACCCTGGGATAATGACCTGAGCCAAAGGCAGATGCTTAACCAACTGAGCAAGCCCAGGCATTCCCTATGTAAATTTCTTTCTTCTTGTGGTGTATCTTTAGTTGTTCAAAATCATCACATAGATCAAGTCCATAGGTGGATGGGCATCTCAGGTACAAGCCTTAACTGCAGTTCCTCAGGGATAGCTCCTGTAGATATGAAGCCTGTGAATTAGACAAGTTTTCTGTCCCTCTCCACCTGACATGTAATGGTGAGACAGGCATGAGACAACTTAATTAACATAATCAATTAACATACAGTGTATTATTCGTTTCAGAGGTAGAGTTCAGTGAGGTTATCAGTTCTTGATGAGAACTCAAGAGCTCTACTAATTCTTCATGGCTCTTGGTTTTACCTCCTGGACTCTTGGATCTATCCTGAGTCATCCTCCTTGTCCACAAAAGGTAACCCATCTTTGTAGGTTTAGTTTTCTCAGCCTACTTCCTGCCTGTAGGACTTTGAGTGTCTGGAGTCTTTTTCCTTTTGCACTGCCTCTGACCCTTTCAGTTCAAGCCGGCAAGCAGTGTTTCTACCCATAGAATTCTCTTAAAAACGTTATAGTTGTCTATGACTTTTTTGGGGTTCACTCCATTAAGCAAAACCACACCTACACACCTTTTTGAGACAAGCCCTTCTCTACCTTGGTTTCTGCTCTCGACTCCCGAGTGGCAATACCCTTCAGCTTCTTGGAAGCACTAAAATTTGACCGAATGGTTCTTAACAAAGCATTTTCCAGCCATGCACTCAGCTTCATCTTCATACCAGGTTTTCCTGAGCTTGTTCGGGATTTGATCTTTGCCTTGGAACCATTTCTTAATTTTAGCATTGTTTGCCATCTGAGGAGGCAGAAAATATTCAAAACCAGCAGATCCTGGCAGCTTTTTAAGAAACCTCCTTTAGCTTCTCTCTTTGCTTTCACATTTTACTTTAAGCAGCAAGAAGAAGTCAGATAGCATGTTCAACACTTGGAATTCTATGTAGCTGAATCACCTCCCCTTAAGTCTATTTCTTACTTCACATATCTTAGTAGGCAATAATGTTTCTGCCACTACATGACAAGGGTCTCCCATCTTCCAGTTTTCAATAATATTTTCTTCAGTTTCCTCTAAGCCCTTGTCTGTAAAGCCTCCTCAGAGTCTACCAAGCTTCTACTAACCAGCCATTTATTTATTTATTATACTATTTGTTGAAAGCTCTTCAGCCTTGCGCTTAACACTTGCACTTAACTCCTCAAATTCATTCAGATTTTCCATATGCTTTCCAATTTCAAAGATACTCCCACATCTTGGGCTTCCATTATGGCACCACAACACTTGGAAGTACTCAAATCCTTATTGTCTCCTGTTGTGTAACAAACTACCCGGAAACTTAATGGCTTAAAACCATAATAAATGTTCATTAATTCAAACGGTTTCTGTGGGTCCGGAATTTGGGAGCAGCTTCGCTCAGTCCTTGGGTCTTGTATGGCGTTGCATGGAGCCTCAGTCATCCGGAGGCTCTGATTCCATGATGACTCACATACGTGGCTGACGAAAAAGTGGCAGTTGTAGCCAGGAAGGAAGTTTCAATTTCTTATCCCATGGAACTCTCCAGAGGGCTGCTGAGCATTGCTAGCATATGGCATTGGCTTCTCCCAGGGGGAGTGATCCAAGAGACAGCAGCAAGGCAGAATCCCCCCTGTCTTTTATGACAAAGACTTGGAATGTCATTTAGACAATATCCTAGTGGTTACATAGATCAGTCCTAACTCAGTGTGGGATGGAAACACAGAAAAATAAATCCAGGAGAAGAGATTCTGTGGAACCATCTTGGAGGTTGGTGGACACACAGTCCAATAGGAAGGCAGTGATTTTACTTTTCTTTTCTTTTATTTTTTTTTTAAGATTTGATTTATTTATTTGACAGTCAGAGATCACAAGTAGGCAGAGACGCAGGCAGAGAGAGGAGGAAGCAGGCTCCCTGCCGAGCAGAGAGCCCGATGTGGGGCTTGATCCCAGGACCCTGAGATCATGACCTGAGCCGAAGGCAGAGGCTTAACCCACTGAGCCACCCAGGCGCCCCAGAGATTTTACTTTTCAAAATGGATTTTGTTTTAACTTTTTTGTTTCTTATTTCAAAAGAAATAAATGTTGGCCACATAAAAAATACAAATAAACAAAAAATATTTTTCTAGATACCCCAATGCCCATACACTTTGAAACTGCCACATTACATCCCTAGGTGTATACATCCTTTTATAATTTTTACATTTTTAGGACTTTACTGGTAGACACTTCATAAAATACATCTAAAGATGCATTGAACATGTTTTCCTGGCATTTAAAAATGAACAAACATCTCCAGTTATATTAAGGGATGTTTTATACTAAGGGCTTTTTTTCTCCCTCCATTAACTAAGTATTCTTTTCTGCTGGTGGGCTGGGAGTTCTCCACGATACCTATCCTTTAGAGTTGAATTTTTGACAGGGTTATTTTTCCCTCTGGAAAGCCCTTGGACTTCAGAAGTGCTTTGAATTGGAAGCACTTGGAATTCAGAAACCACTAAAACCCTTAATGCCTTTGGAATGCTGGACTAACCAGTTTTGGAGAGAAATCTTATATACCTGGCTCTTCTGAGTTGCACAATTAGAGCTTTGACATAAACATGGCCCTCACCCCACATCCATCCTGAAATCAGAGACCCATCAACCAGCTGAATCACGGTTCTGCTAATCTGTGACTTCTGCACAGAGCCCAGGGTTCCTGACAGCGCCATTCTACTTGCTCCAGAGGGAATGCTCCAGGCTGAGGAAGGAAGGTGGTCCCCAAATCTTGGGTATTTAGTCCATGTAGAATAGAGAGCTCTCTTTTCTAAGAATAGGTCTCTAGAAAGGCTAGTTTTAGTGGTGCTTTCGGAGTCAGAAGGGAAAAAAGGAGCTTCAAGAATCCAAGAAAGTTCCCAGCTTTGGGATCACTGAAATCCACATGCTTCCTCCATCATCACCCTGTCTTCCTCTCTCATATGAGAAGGTAGTGGGCATCCCTTCCTTCCTTCCTTCATCCCTCTTTCCCTCCTTCCCTTCCTCTCTTCCTTTTTCCCCTCCCCCCTTCTTTCCTTCCTTCCTTTCCCCCTTCCTTCCTTCTTGGATCTAAAAAAATTACACTGGTTATACAGGTTTATTGTAGAAAGATGAGAAAATACAGATGAACAAAAGGAAGAAAATGAAAGTCACCACCCAGATTTAACCACTATTAAAATTTGAATATGTATCCTTCCAAACATGTTTTCCCATTTATTAACCATTTCTTGTTTTTTTTTTTAAGGGAACTGAGTTTAAAAAAAGAAACAAACTGGGGCGCCTGGGTGGCCCAGTGGGTTAAGCCTCTGCCTTCGGCTCAGGTCATGATCTCAGGGTCCTGGGATCGAGTCCCGCATCGGGCTCTCTGCTCAGCAGGGAGCCTGCTTCTCTCTCTCTCTCTCTGCCTGCCTCTCTGCCTACTTGTGATCTCTCTGTGTCAAATAAATAAACAAAATCTTAAAAAAAAAAAAAAGAAACAAGCTAACTTTCTTGCATTGAACATATTTAACATAGACCATTATAATTGGTTGATTCTTTGGAACTGTTTTCCAATTTGGAAATAACTGAAAAGTATAGAAAATATTAGGCAAAAGTTAACTCAATTTTCATGAACTATCCACTTATTTTCCTCTCTGCTTCTATTTTTTTTTCCCATTATGTAAAGGTAGGGATGAAAGAAGGTAAAGAGGGAAGAAGAAAGTTTGGTGGAGAAACAATGTATAACAATAAGGGAACAAAAATCAGCTAAAATTAAGAGATATTAATATGTTTCAGACCAATTTGGGGAGAAAGAGGGTAGTAGAAAACCCACATGGACCAGCATCTTTGCCCATTCGGGGGTGACAGTGAGGATGGAGCTGGGACTAGTTAAGTCAGTGGCCTGGACTGGAATTTGGTGCTGATGAAGTCAAGGGGATGTGGTTCATCACTGGGTTAAAACAGTGAGTGTCCCTCAAAGGTTCCAATCTCATGGCAGGGACAGTGCTTGAAAACAAATGTCTCACAAATGCGTGTCACCAAAGACAGCTTGGTTGAGGTGGGAATAACTCGGCATAATCCAACATTACTTCCTGGGGAAGAATGCCTTATAGCACAACTTACTGATAAAGATCATAGTTTTTACCTGTCTGCACATGGTAACTTTGTTGGTTTGTTGGTTTCTTTGAATTACAGTCCAAATTGCCTTAATATTTGGTGCAAGAATATTAGACTATGTCTTCAATTTATGTGAAGGTAAATTTGACTTCCTTGAACGGCTCTCAGACAATTTGCTCCTGAATATAATTTCTTATCTGGATCTTGAAGATATTGCCAGGCTTTCTCAAACATCACGCAGGTTTGCGCAGGTAACAGATAATTATTTTGTGTCTATGCGGGTTTTTCCTCGTGCTTCCTCAACGTTCGTCTTCCTCCCTCCAACCTTCCCTCCCTCTCTTCCTTCCTTCCTCATAATTTATTGTTTGCATTCATTTCAGCAAACATCTGTGGAATACTTACTTGATCATGAGCACTGTTCTAGGCACAGAGGTAGCAGACATGAAAAGACATTATTCCTGCCCTCTAGAAACTTACAGTCTAATAGGAGAGGCCCTAACAGATACAAATTATTACAGTATAATGTGAGCAGTTCAACAAAGGATGTGTGTATGAGGTACAAAGAGTACAAAGTGATTTCCTCTGCCAGGCTTCACAGAAGGAGTTATTTTTTCTGGGTTTTCAAGGTAAAATAAGAGCTCACGAGGTGGTCTGGAAGACTAGGGGCATTTCAGGTCGAGGGGCATTCCAAGTCCAGGCAACAGTTCAGGGAGAGGCATGGCCACATGAAAGAAGGCATCGAGTAGTGAGTCTTCTAGTGAGTCTTCTATCTATCTCCCTTTCTTCCATTAATACCCCTTTGTGGAATTATCTATTCACAATGTTGATGGTTTTGGGGAAATCGTTCATCATAGGGCCCTGTCCTCCTCCATGCCCCAGGCTGATGAAATAGACTCTCTCACACTATTTTGAATCCTCAGCAGAATGATGAGATCGGAAGATGCACTTGGTGCGGATTTCACCCAATGTCAGGGCCTTGAGGCAACCATTGTTGGTTCCTCAAGAACCAATGAAGGTGCCTTCATTCCTGCCTCTTTAGTTATTCCTAAATGCACATATCGTCCCTCCATTAAATCCTTTTTTTGGCTTAAATTAATTAGAGGTGGACTTTGTTTGAAACAGAAGAAACCTAACTTGGTATTTAGTTGTAATATACTGGGGCAATGTCCATTTATAAAAGAGCATGCAACATTTCCCAAGATGAATTAAATCATAATCTTTTTTTTTTTAAAAGACATTTATTCATGGGGTGCCTGGGTGGCACAGTCAGTTAAACATCTGACTCTTGGTTTTAGCTCAGGTTGTGATCTCAGGGTCATGATATTGAGTCCTGCATAGGGCTCCGCCCTCAGCGAAAGTCGGCTTGTCTTTCTCTTTCTCACTTTCCCGCTCCCCCCACATGCATCAGATCCATCTCTCTCTAAAAATAAATAAATATTGGGTCTCCTGGGTGGTTTAGTTGGTTAAGCGTCTGCCTTCGGCTCAGGTCATGATCCCAGGGTCCTGGGATGGAGCCCCACATTGGGCTCCCTGCTCGGCTGGAAGCCTGCTTCTCCCTCTTCAACTCTCCCTGCTTGTGTTCCCTCTCTCTCTGTCAAATAAGTAAATAAAACCTTAAAAAAAAAAGTAAAAAATAAAATAAAATAAAATGCTTAAACAAGTCTTTAGGACCGTATTCACCCATTTTTATTTTATTTACATTTATTTATTTATTTTTAGGTAGGCTCCAGACCCAGTGTGGGGCTTGAATTCAGGACCCTGAGATCAAGAGTCACATGCTCTACTGACTGAGCCAGCCAGGTGCCCCTAATTCATAATCTTGTTACCTAAAAGGTCAACACTTTTTTTCACAATCATGCCATCATATTTCTTGATAGATATACATTTTAAATAATATAAACTATATTATTTCATGTCTCCTCTTTGAGGATAAAAGCTTATGTTTTTACTTGGTTTCCCCCCTAAAAATGGAGAGCCAGAGGGAGTATTATAATTAATCGCTATATATTTTTTCCATTAAAATATGTATTAAAGATTTGCTGCTGATAAGAAGCTGATTATTCATACTTTCAATGAAAAAGAATTTTAAATACATGAATATACTAGTGAGGATCTATTGAAAACTTCTGCTAGGGCCCATGCTTGTTCCCAAAATGAAATGGAAGGATTTGTCAGAGAGTGGCAGCAACCGCTATGCCTTGTGCAATTTATTCCTGACGCTGAGCAACTGTCTTCTCCCCAGGTATTGCTCCCTTCGCTCTTGATGGCTCCCTCTTAGCGTCCTGCCATTATTTCAGTGCTGTCTTGGAAATATTCTCTGTAATTTACCTGCTGTTCTAAAGGAAGCCTTTTCTGGGTTGCTGATTTCAGCTCTCGGTATTCTTGCCGAGCAGAATTTTTTGAAGATGGAGAATGGTCCAGGGCTGCTGCCTTTTTCTCTCCATGTAATAGTTACTACTCGTTTCTGTCTTCAGTCTATATTTTATCTGCATACCGTTTACTTAGTTTTCACCTACATTTATCAATTACTTTGTTTTGTCTTGCCATTTGCTACCTTGAAAAAAATTTCCATTTCAAATGAAATGAAAAGAAAAAAATTTCCATTTCAAATTTCTGCAGGCAAATTTATTAGCAAATTATTTGTGTCCAAGTCTAACCCTTTCCTCTGACCTTTGGGAGGGAGTTGTTCCTCTCCTTTGAGAGGCCAGTGTTGCCTGCCACCTGGCTCCAAGGTCCGAGCCAAGGGAATTTAGTCTGCCACTTATCTTCTTTCTCTTCTGGGTGGTTATTTTTAAAAAGGCTTTTTTTTTTTTTTAATTTTTAAAATAGGCTCCATACCCAGTGCAGAGCCCAATGTGAGGCTTGAACTCACGACCCTGAGATCAAGACCTGAGCTGAGATTAAGAGTCAGAGCCACCTAGGCGGCCCTAAAAACCTTTTTGTTTACAAATAGTTTTATTTTTTTAAAGAGATTTTATTTATTTATTTGAGAGAAAGAGAGAGAGAACAAGCACGGGGGGGCAGGGGAGGGGGATGGCAGAGGCAGAGGGAGAGGCAGAATCCTCACTGAGCAGGGAGCCCAAGACAGGGCTCTGATCCCAGGACCCTGGGATCATGACCTGAGCCAAAGGCAGACGCATAATGACTGAGCCACTCAGGCGCCCCTACAAATAATTTTAGATTTGTAAGTGTTGCAAAGATAATATACACAGTTTGCATATACCCTTCACAGCTTTCCCTAATACTGACATCTTATATAACCAGGGATATTTATCAAAACTCAGCAATTAATACTGATAAAATACTATTAACTAAGCCACAGACTTTATTCATATTTCATCAGTTTTTCCACTAATGTCCTTTTGCTGTTTCAGGAACCAGTCTGGCATACTATATTGCATTTAGTTCCTATTTTTATTTTTTTAATTTATTTTTTATTTTTTAAAATATTTTATTTATTTATTTGACAGACAGAGATCACAAGTAGGCAGAGAGGCAGGCGGAGAGGCGGGGAAGCAGGCCCCCTTAGTTCCAATTTTTAAATCTTTCTTTCATTTGTTTTTTCCTCTCGGAAATTTTTTCAAATCAGCCTCATCCTTAAGAACGCAAAAACTCTAGACTCGATTTGCAGCCAATCTCTTTCCTTTTCTCCTTGGGAAAACAAAACAGAACAAAACAAAACAAGTTTACAGGGTAGTTCACCCTCAGGAAACTAGCATCATCAATGGGAGCGAAATTTTATAATCCACGATGAAATGAAAACAGTAAGTAAATGAGATATGAAGGGTTTGTTATCAAACCAAGTTTATTCCCTTTAAATGATCATCATCATCATCATTTTTTTTTAATAGTAGGCTCCGGGACACCTGGGTGGCTCAGTTGGTTAAGTGGCTGCCTTCGGCTCAGGTCATGATCCCAGCGTCCTGGGATCGAGTCCCACATCGGGCTCCTTGCTCGGCGGGGAGCCTGCTTCTCCCTCTGCCTCTGCCTGCCACTCTGTCTGCCTGTGCTCGCTCTCTCGCTCTCTCGCTCTCTCTCTCTGACAAATAAATAAATAAAATCTTAAAAAAAAAATTTATAAAAAAAAAAATAGTAGGCTCCATGTCCAGTGTGGGGCTTGAACTCACGACCCTGTGACTGAGGGTTTCATGCTTTACCGAGTGAGCTAGTCTAAATGACCATCCTTTATTGGAGGTTAGTCCTTCCTATTTTGGGAAGAGTTAAAATGCTCCTTCTTCTTCTTCTTCTTTTTTTTTTTTTTTTAAGATTTTATTTATTTGAGAGGGAGTGGGCAAGTGAGAGAATGAGAGAGCGCAAGCCAGGGGAGAGGCTGAGGGAAAGGGAGAAGCACACTCCCTGCTGAACAGGGAGCCCAATGCAGGACTCAGTTTGGGACTCCAGGATCATGACCTGACTGGAATGCAGATGCTTAACTGACTAAGCCTCCCAGGTGCCCCCAAATGCCCCTTCTTTTATGAAATAATGGCCTTAAAACATGATCATTTTAACAAATTATCCTCACTTGGAAAAACATTTTTTTTAAAGATTTTATTTACTTATTTATTTGACAGTTTGAGAGATCACAAGTAGGCAGAGAGGCAGGCAGAGAGAGGGGGGGAAGCAGGCTCACAGCTGAGCAGAGAGCCCCATGCAGGGCTCGATCCCAGGACCCTGAGATCATGACCTGAGCTGAAGGCAGAGGTTTAACCCACTGAGCCATGCAGGCACCACTCCATCACTTGGAAAAATTTAAAAAGTTAGCAACCTTATTTTGGCTCTTAATTTTTGTTTTGTTTGATTTCCAAAAATTTCACTGGTCTTATGACATCCTAAATTCCCAAAGCCACTAGTCTACTCTCAACCTCCTCATCTTCTTTTCCTCCTCCTCTGTCCATGCCTCAGAAATATAACTAAATGTCCCTGGCCTCGTTCACAGTAACCCCTTCGTTGTCACACCTAAAGGGCCTGTTTAGGCCTTCTACTCCCTGACCCATCTTTGTTTCCAGGATTCTCTGCTGGCTTTTCTCCTGGCCATCTCTCATGCACTGGGCAGGCTCTTTTGGGCTTTTGGCATTTGCTTATACTGTTCCCTTCCCTAGGAATGTCCTGCTTCCGACCCACCTAACTCCCACCCTCTGCTCTTGCTCTCATTCCGTGTTGACCCAACCTCGGAGCCTCCATGGATGAGCTCCTGAAAGCCTGGGTGCTGGGTGGTTGTATTTCTCAGGGTGAACAACAAAGAGGCATCCTCTGGGAGCTTTGCTAAGATGAGCACACCCTTGAAAGGTGAATCTCGTGTCATGGGATACGAGAAAGGCAGCCGAGGGCCAGCTCTGTGATTGCCCCAAAGTCCTGCCAGGTAATCTGCCAGGAGGGAACCTGCCTCAGCCCAGGAAGCACCAGGCCTTGATCCTATCCCTTTCCAGCAAACTACAGCAAACAGTAGACCCGAAAGAATCTCAGCAGCTAGATGAAAGGGTAAAGCCCAGACATGGCAGGAAGATGATGGTGATTGGCATATAAATGTACTCATCTTGGTCGTGACTCAGGGACAGCTGCAGACTCCCTATGACTGTGGTTCCCATGTCTGGCCAAGTAGGCGAAGCACCTGGGGAGCAGGTGAAAATAGAGATGGGAGGCCCACACCCTGGTCAGTGGGCGGGTCTGAGTTGGAGCCAGCATCTGTGTGTTTGCTTGTATTTACAGCAACCCAATTCTGAATCCAGTCCAAGAATTTGATATAAAATGGTACATATAAAAGGTCTCAAGAGATTGTAAAAGGCTGGGAGTTTGGGGGTGGGGGTGGTGGGGTGTTTTCCTAGCTTCGCTGTGTACAGGTATGGGGAGGTGTTTAAATCAGATGAAGACAGAGAGTTGGGTTCTGTTTCCCGGTCAGCCACTCCCGACCAGGAGCCTTGAATAGCACTCTTATTCTTTTTCTTTTTTTTTTTTTTTTAAGATTATTTATTTATTTGAGAGAGAGAGAACACAGAAGAAGACGGAGAGGGAGAAACAGACTCCCTGCTAAGCAGGGAGCCGGATGCGAGGCTTGATACCCGGACCCCAAGATCATGGCCTGAGCTGAAGGCAGACGCCCACCCTACTGAGCCACCCAGGTGCCCCCACCCTTATTCTTACAGACCCTTAATTTCCCCATTTGTAAAAGGAGAGGTCTTAACTAGATAAGCCCTCGGATCCCCTTCAACTTTTAGATAGCATCATGTGTGTTAGGTTCATGCACCACCACCAGGGGGAGCTAAATCCACAATTAGCTGTGCCTTGGCTCACAGTCCCAGGAACCACAGCCAGGACTTATACCTCGTGTGTCTCAGCCCGTCATCTACCAAGCAAAGAGCCCCAGGGTTTGGGCATCTTAAATGGGGGTATTATGTAGACCAATTTTTAATATAAAATAAACTGTAAGTATTTCCAGTATAAAATATGAGTCACAAATGAAGTTACACTGGTGAAAGTTTTAGCTCCCTTTTGAGAATTCTTTTCTTTCCCTCCAAATCTCATAGTTCTTTTCAATAATTCCTCATTATATGAGGCACACTGATATCCTGAGATGTATCGTGCTGGTAAAGGGGTAGTCATCTACCTTGGTATTAAGAGTTCAAGTCTTTTTTTTTTTTTTTTCATTTCTTTTCAGCGTAACAGAATTCATAGTTTTTGCACCACACCCAGTGCTCCAAGAGTTCAAATCTTTTAAAGGAGGATTGGAAGATCCATTAATTTTTAAATATTAAGATATTTTCTAAGAGTTTCCCTTAGTTGCTTATATTTAGAATATGTTGTGATCTGAGTAGAGAAATTAGACCTTGAAGGACTGTTGAATATGGGCTAAGATAACAAATGATTTGACAGATATCAGAATGCTTGGGGGGCTGTCAATATCAGAAGATTCAGTGTTGCTGTGTCCCGGTAACCTTTATGTGAATGTGTAATACTTTTTGCTTTGATATTTATGCAGAAAGGATCTTAAGTTCTTATGCCTTCTTTTACTATTCATTTCTCTTTGTAATTCCTTCTTTTCCCTTATTAGAGTACTTTTAGAGTAGCATAAAAATATAGAGAAGTATAAAAATAAAAAGTCCTGGCTGATTTCTGCTTAAAACAGAATGTAATGGTGTCCTGAAATAGACATGAAACTGATGTGTCTCCCCCTTCCTAGAAGGAAGTTAGGATGCAGGAGAACAAGGCAGGACAGAGCCAAGGCCAGGCCCTGGGTGGTGCTAGTGAGAATGCTTGGCTGCTTGGGGTTAGGGGTGGGGAGGGGAGTGGGTGTCAGCCTACCAGCCAGGTGGGCTGAAATGGTGGCCCATAATAGGAGGACAGAAATCAGGGGCACCCACTGTTCCCCTTCAGATGGCTGTTGAATGCTGGGGTGGGTTCCAATCCTGGTACTCAGGGCAGGGTGCGTCTTGTGAGGGACAGGTAGAAATGGTAGTGGTAACAGGCAGAGCAGGGCTGTGTCCAGGGCCGCAGCTGACACCAGCTCCGCTGTGTGTGTGTATGTGTGTGTGTAGGGGGAGGGGGCTGCCTGATAATCATTCAGGCCTTCCTCCCAGAGATAAGGGAGGCAGCTGGGCTTCCCCATGACCCAGTGTTTGGGGCATCAACCATTCGATGTTGCACTATTCATACTAGTCTGAGCCCACAGGTTAGGGGGTGAAGGCTACTGCTTTCCTCACCTCTTGCTGGCCAGAGCCGGCTGCTCAGGGGACCATATAGGACTGGAGATGCTGCCATCTTGCGCTGTACAAACTGGCTGTCCAGAACGGAGCCACACACACATCAAGATGCATCTACCCGCAGGCAGGATCGTAATAGTGTGCTGTCTTGAACACAAGGCCCTACTTTCCCATCTTCAGCATTAGAAACAAGAGGCCTTCATTCTTTCACTTCTCTTTTTCTGTGTTTCTTGGGACCATATTTTTTGAACTTGTGTCTGGCATTAAGAACTGACTCAGAATCAAAGACGATATTATACATAAAATACCTTTTGTCTTAGAAACTGAGTTTCTTGCTCTCCTTTACCCTCCAAGATGTCTATATTACACCCTCTTCTCTCTCCTGAAGTCCCCTGCTTCCTCACTCTTGGTTGATATTGTGGCCTCTTATTTCATGGAGGAATTAGAAGGAGTCACCAGAGAACTGCTCTGCTGTCCCATCCCCTCATCCCTCTGCCCATCAACTCTGTACACCTCCTGTCCCAGGTAAGAAGTTCTCCTCCTTATTACCCAAGGTCACATTTCCACCTGTGCGTTTCAGCAACTCTGCTCAGCTACTTTGCACATGCAGCTAGCTGTCCCTGTCACTAGTTCTACCCCCACTATTGGGTCATTTCCATCAGCACATTAAAAAAAAAACAACAAAAATGCCTTGACCTGATTCCCCATTCTGCTCTTCAAGCAAAATTCCCTCAAAAGAGTGACCGTAATTGCTATATCCACTTTGTCTTCTCCTGTCCCTTCCTGGACTCACTCTAGCCAGGCATTTAGTCCCTACTCTGCCATGGGAACCTCTTGTCAAGGTTACCATTTGCCCACGATATTACAAAAACACCAGTCAGTCGTAATTTCCTGTCTTTTCAGCAGCCTTGAGACACTGGATTGCTGTCCGGGTTTTCTTCCTTATTCTCAGACTCCCTTGCTGGAAACTTTTATTTTTTGACTGCTTTCATGTTGGAATGTCCTAGAGCTCTTTCCTGGGCATTTTCTCTCTCTATAGTCACATCTATGTGATAGCATCTAATCCCTGGGATTTACTTATTTTTTTTTTAAGACTTATTTATTTGACAGAGAGAGAGATCA
Source organism: Mellivora capensis (assembly GCA_004024625.1). NCBI lineage: Eukaryota > Metazoa > Chordata > Mammalia > Carnivora > Mustelidae > Mellivora > Mellivora capensis. The sequence goes on along the minus strand of PISX010022333.1, from coordinate 18,430 downwards.
CAAGTAGGCAGAGAAGCAGGCAGAGAGAGAGGGGGAAGCAGGCTCCCTGCTGAGCAGAGAGTCCGATGCCGGGCTTGATTCCAGGACCCTGAGATCATGACCTGAGCTGAAGGCAGATGCTTAACCCACTGAGCCACCCAGGCACCCCCCGCCCCCCAGGGCTTTATTTAATTTTTTTAAGATTGATTTTATTTATTTATTTATTTGTCAGAGAGAGAGAGAGAGCGAGCGAGCACAGGCAGACAGAGTGGCAGGCAGAGTCAGAGGGAGAAGCAGGCTCCCTGCCGAGCAAGGAGCCCGATGTTGGACTCAATCCCAGGACGCTGGGATCATGACCTGAGCCGAAGGCAGCTGCTTAACCAACTGAGCCACCCAGGCGCACCCTGCCCCCCCAGGGCTTTAAATAGTATTTACACACTGATAATTTTCAAAAGTGTGTTTCCGGGCCAGATTGTCTCCTTGAACTTCTGACTTTTTAAAATGTAATTTAATTTAATTTATTTATTTGATAGAGAGAGAGTGAGAAAGACAGCAAGAGAGGGAACATAAGCAGGGGGAGTGGGAGAGGGAGAAGCAGGCTTCGCACCTGTTCTCCCACCTGAGCAGGGAGCCTGATGCAGGGCTTGATCCCAGGACCCTGAGATCATGACCTGAGCCGAAGGCAGATGCTTACCCATTGTGCCCCTGAACTCCTTACTTTTAAGTCTAACTGCATGCTCAGCACTTCCACCTAGAAGGAGTATAGACATCGCTGCTTTGACATGTCAAAACCAGACCTCTTGACATCTCTCCCCACCCCCTGCCCCCAGCCACATACCTACTGACCAATTCTGCTTCTCCCACAGTCTTATTTTCTCAGTCACTGGCAACACCATCCACCCAGCTGCTCAAGCCAAACAGCTCATCGTTAATTCTTCTCTTTGTTCTCACCTCTCATTCACAATGAATGAATACCTAATTCATTCACAAGTCTATGAGCTCCACCTTCAAAACCGATCTACAGTCCGGCCATCTCTCACCTCCTCCCTTGCCACCACCCTGTCACACGCCATCCTCCTGTCTTCCTGGACTTTCCAGTAAGCACACCACCGTGGACTTGCTTTCCCCTGATGGGCAGGACAGTACACCGTCTTCATTTTGCATCTGGATCCCGTTAGTTCTCTGGCCGGGGTCTTAGACCACAGAGCTATGGATCCTGGCGCCATCCTATGGGCTGCTCAACGTTGGTGAAGTCATCCCGACAAGCAGGAGGTAGCCGATACCACAGATGCTCTGGCAACATATGCGTATGCCAAGGGGGTAGAGATGAGCCCACGCAAAACCGGAGAGGCCTGCCATCTCAATAAATTAAACCCAAGATCCGTGCCTTAGATTTACTTGCTACCGTAAGAAAGCAGCCACAGCTCCTTGTGGATGTTTTTTAAGTTAAGGTATGTATGCAATTTGAGTGTGCTTTCCCACATAACTCTAAAGCTGCCAGTCGTAAGTGGGGCCCAGCTGCTGGTCCAGATCGTGTTGTAAGCAGCGGTGTGCCCCGTGCTTCTCATGAGCCCACAGAGTCAATGATGCTTCAAGGGTCTGCAGCCTCCATGGCGGGGGCCTGTCTGGGTCCTTGCTGAGACCTGTGGGCACGCCTCCAGAGGGAAAGGACAGCTTGTACTCCAGGGCCTTAGAGTCAAGGCCAGCATTTGTTTTTAGGAAAGTTTCTGCTTTTGAAAAACAGCTCTTGGATTTCTCCTGGTTCAAGGCTACTGTTCTGGCTAGCTGGTCAACGTCTTGAAGAGAACCAGATTTGGAGATTTGTGGTGATTCCTAGGGAAGGGGTATTTGGATGGACTTCTCAGCATAAGCCAGAGGTTAACGATATCTGTGTCCCATGGGACTGCTCAGCAAAAGGCATTAATGCAGAGAAGGTTTTCAGTAATTCGGTGGGTCAAATGCTCTGCTCTGTGAAAGGCAGTGCGTTTCCCCAGGCACCCTCCTGTTTGCTGGGTTCATGAACAAAATGGCCCCTGGCAAGGATGCGGCCTGTGTGTGGCCTCAACAGTAGCCTCCTCCTCTCAAGATGAATCTGGCTATTGCCTCAGGAGAGGCTAACAGTGAGCCCCCAGGAAAGGCTGTACTCCACCGGGGCCAAGTCAGTCACTTGGGGGCAGGTGAGTGACACCCAGACTTCACCATGGAGGAAGCAGCAGTTTGTCCTTCCTGGATCCTGGCCCCATTCTAGATACGGATCTGCCTTCCTTGCCTGCCATGGTTCTTCAGCAACATTGTGTGTAAGTTGACTGAATGCCTTCCTTTCCATCACTGTATCCCGTACGAGATCGCTTCGGATTAGTAGTAAATCATTTATGAAATAAATTGGCATATATAAATAAATAAATGTGGTCATGAACACAAAATTTCTTGCCCTTAGCATATGTGCCATCAGTTATCGATCTCTGAGGGGCCCACAGGCTTCCTGCTTTTCTTTGCCTCCTTGTAAGAGAAGTCTTTGTGGGGGTTTGGACAGCTGGGGCATGTCTGAGAGGGGCTTGAGCAGAAGGGAGGCACCCAGGCCAATGTGCTCTGACACTATTGGTTAAAGGTACTCTGGGTTTCTAATTGCTCGCCCACCATGCCTAGAGCTTTCCATTTCTGGATTTTCATGAATAACGACCAGTGAATGGAACTGATGAAAAGGGAAATCAGGGGGCGCCTGGGTAGCGTAGTCAGTTCAGCAACCTGCTCTTGGGTTCAGCTTGCCTGATCGCAGGATTGAGAGTTCAAGTCCCACGCGGAGCCTACTTTAAAAAAAATAGTAGTAATAAAATAAAATGGAGGCAAACCTAGCAGGAGTTAACAATGCTCCCGCCTGAGAAGGTACTGCAGCACTGGGAGGAAGGTCGGCCAACCGCACGGTTGTCAGCCTCTGTTAGGTGGTTCGTTGGGAACGAACAATATAATGTTGTATATATAAATTAACTGTATAATGTTGTATATGGGGTGCCCGGGTGGCTCAGTTGTTTAAGCATCTACCTTCACTTCAGCTCAGGTCATGATCCCAGCATCCTGGGATTGAGTCCCACATTCAGCTCCTTGCTCAGTGGGGAGCCTGCTTCTCCCTCTGCCTACTGTTCCCCCTACTTGTGCTCTCTCTTTCTCTCTGACAAATAAATAATTAAATCTTTAAAAAAAAAGAAAGCAATATTTTAAAGTACTATTTATATCTATCGTGCATTTTTCTTCTTAAATGAGATCAGGATTGGGGCGCCTGGGTGGCTCAGTGCGTTAAAGCCTCTGCCTTCGGCTCAGGTCATGATCTCAGGGTCCTTGGGATCGAGCCCCGCATCGGGCTCCCTGCTCAGCATGGAGCCTGCTTCCCCCTCTCTCTCTGCCTGCCTCTCTGCCTACTTGTGATCTCTGTCTGTCAAATAAATAAATAAAATCTTTTAAAAAAATGAGATCAGGATTTGGTTTATCCCATGAATCAAATATCGCTTCGTCCTTCAGGCATTCGTGCACTTGCCTCTCCTCCAAGAGGAGAGGAAGGAGGTGGGAACCGTGTCTGGTGCGCCTTCGTGTCCACGGCACATCTCCTCCCGTATCTTGCAGACGACAGGAATCGGATAGTGATTCTGTGAGTGAGTAAACGAGTTGTCCTTATTCCGTGTCTGACATAACCCAACTCTGGCTCTTCCCACCCCAGCTGTGCACGTCGGACAAACTGTGGCAGAAGATAGTGGAGTCCGCCTGCGACACCATCACACCGGACATGCGCGCCCTGGCCGAGGACGTGGGCTGGAGACAGATGTTCTTCACCAGCAAGCTGCAGCTCCAGCGACAGCTTCGCAAGAGGAAACATAGACAAGGAAGCCAGAGAGACAGTCAATTTTAGGGACATATTTTCTTACCTGCGGGGGTGGTGGGGGTCAAGGCCTGGCTGTAGTTCCCTTTTGTGTCCAAATCTCTTCCGTTTCCTTCGACTAAGAACTCAGATTTGAACTTGCTGCTTCAAGGAGCCATCCGGAAAGCCTCCTGGGTTTGCACAAACAGGCCACCCAACCCGACGAGGCAGGGCCTTGCCTGAACCACAGTGCCCCTGTAGGAGGGTCCAATTCGTGGCCCCCACAAAGGGCTGCGGGACAGGAAGCTGAGACACCTGTAAGAAAAGAGGCTTCTGCTGTACAGAAACAAACAATAAATGATTATTCGCAGGTTTTTACTACGTATCTGTTTTTCTGTAGGCATTTGGAAGGATTTCTGCCTGATAGAGGAGACTCGGCGTCCCCACGGGCAACGGGGAGGGGCAGGGGCACGGCTGCCTTCCCAGCTCTCTTCTCCTCCATTTGAACTCAGGGCCCTGTCATGCGGCCCCTGGATGCCAGGCTTTGTCCCTGCTTGCGGACAGTCTGGGATCTGGTCCTCCCCCTAGGAATGTGAACAGCTACCCCTTCTACCCTGGGGATTTTTAAGATCACAAGCTGTGGGTAACTGAGTGAAAACCCAAGTGCCCTTTGTAATCTGTGAACCTGGAAGAGGGGGTAAAAACAGTACCATTTGAGAGGAGGAAACTCTGCATTCCTGAGATGGGTAATTTGCAAATTGTTTTCTTCCCATGCTTTCCAGGGGATGAAGAATTCCCCACCCCCACCCCACTCTCATCACTCTCAAAGCAGCAAATTATCTGATGACTCCTCATAACGCTACAGAAAAACGTAGCTGTCAACCTCCCATCACTTTATGAACTATGAACGGTTACCATTTCTTCTTTCCTGCAACCTGCACTTCAGTGCCTGGAAGAAATAGTACATGACCCACTGCCTCCCGAGCAGGGTAATTTCCTGTGATGCCCTGAGCGTCTGCAGGTGCTGATCTCCCCACTCAAGTCCTCCTGAATGGCTCTAGGGCCACGATTTTAGTGCTGGGTTCGTTTTTTTCTTTTTTGCTGACCCTGTGTTCGACCCAACCAGGTTTTAACCCCATCCCTTAAAACTCACTCATAGATTTCCAGCGACATCTGTGAAAGTGAGCGCAGCCTGCTTCCTGGCAGCTGAGGAGCTTGTCAGCGTTGTTCTGGATTTAGTCCAAGCAAAGAGCAAAGGTTTAACTGGTAAGAGAGCCCCGCTGCCTTAGCCACCCAGGAGGGCCTCTGTGGGGGTGATGCAGGGGAGCGGTAGGCAGGGGGGGAGCGCGCGCTCCTGCACAGGTCCAGCAGCCTTGCTTCTCCCCAAAGTCCCCGACTTCACTCAGGGCGGGAACATCGCTTGACACCACGTGTGCGCTGGGACCGTGCAGTTGGTGCGCAACACGACTGCATAAATAGCCCCAGCTCCTTCGCAACATCGATGCAAATATGTCAGCGGCTGAAGCATTTCATATGTCGTGTTTAATCAACTGAGACTCTGAAAGTTTATGGGCAGGCACGGCGTTCTAGAGTCAGCATGAATCAGGAACACAAGGCCATTTGAAAACGCTTACTATCTACGGAAAATATAACATAAAAATAGATGCTAACGGTAAATAACAATGAAAAATGAATTACTGATATGTTGACTAATGCTGATAACAGTTAAAATAACAGGTTATTAGATTATTCCCGTGATTATTAGCCCTAATAATTTGTGCGCTTATTACTCAATTATATTTTTTGGTCAAAACAAACAAAAAAACCAACTAACCAACCAATACCACCAACCTAAAATCCTGCAGGAGACTGGTACCCTCAGCCCTTGAAACACTTTGCCCCTCTTCTCACTCATTTTCCATGTTAGATCCCACGTGGCAATCCCATCAGCTGGAAATAGATAGCTATGGTGTTCTCTCTCTGCCCTCACGGACAGCTTTCATGTGGACGAATTACTCTGCACTGTGCCTGACATACCATTTCACAGCGAAATGCCACAGCACTTTATAACCTTGTCCTCTCCTATCTTTTAAGTCAGAAGTGTTTCTACTTTGCTCTCGTTTTCCATTGTAATAGTAAAAGCAAAATGCTGATATCTTCTGATGATTTATATGTTTAGTGTTATAAGACCAACTACTTAACAGCAAGTGTGAAAATTTATAAACAAAAAAATAAATATATTTTACTTAATATCAAGTTCTGTTATTGGTTTTTGTTTTTTTCTTTTTCTGAAGTAGTTAGCATAACAAGTGGATTCAACCCCAGTTATAAGGAATCCAAAATGTTGTGCACTGAGTCAACTCAAGGTTTTTTTTTTAAGGTTTTATTTATTTATTTGACAGAGAGAGAGATCACAAGTAGGCAGAGAGGCAGGCAGAGAAAGAGAGGGAAGCAGGGTCCCCACTGAGCAAAGATCCTGATTCTGGGCTCGATCCCAGGACCCTGAGATCATGACCTGAGCCGAAGGCAGAGGCTTTAAACCACTGAGCCACCCAGGCATCTCTTGACTCAAGAGTTTAGACTGAGTTTATGAATTTTTAAGAAGATTTTATTTATTTATTTGAGAGAGAGAGAGAGAGAAAGCAGGGGGAGGAGAAGATGGAGAGGGACAAGCAGACTCCGTTCTAAGTGTGGAGCCCAATGTGGGGCTTGGTCCCACGACCATGAGATCATGACTTGATCCATAATCAAGAGTCAGTCGTTGACCCAACTAAGGCACCCAGGCACCCCACACTGAGATTTTGATTGGAGTGAGGGATGGGAAGTGGGATAGGGACAACTCACTAGCTGCCACTTATCATTGTTTTCCCAGCTGCTTCTGTCCAAAACAGTCACCAGCCCTCATTAATTACCCCAGACTGACTCCCAAGATGCCAAGACTAATACAGAACAGCCTTACTAAAAACATAAACATTTGCACGGCATCGTTTTTTGTTCTGAGCTTTGGTGGGATGACATTTATCTCAGTTTGTGTTAAGATAATATACTGTGGGAGAATATCCAAGCTTTTCAACTCTGAACAGTTGGTTTCAAATGACAATGAGTGTCTTCAATTAGATGTTAAAAATGCTAGGTAGGGGCGCCTGGGTGGCTCAGTGGGTTAAAGCCTCTGCCTTCGGCTCAGGTCATGATCCCAAAGTCCTGGGATCGAGCCCCGCATTGGGCTCTCTGCCTGGCAGGGAGCCTGCTTCCTCCTCTCTCTCTCTGCCTGCTTCTCTGCCTACTTGTGATCTCTCTCTGTCAAATAAACAAATAAAAATTAAAAACAAAATTAAAAACAAAAACGAAAAACAACGCTGCGTAGACAAGCTACCACCACATGAAAGAAAAACGTGCTCCAGTAGTTAGGAACATAATGCCATGTACCGGATCACTTTACAAAGGAAAACCAGTATCTTAGCTTTACATATTTATTGTTTTGAAGCAAAATCATCCGCACACTGGAATAGCAGGGTTTTGTCCTCCTAACGTGGAACCCTCAGGGCTGGGAACCACAGAGCACCCCCACGTTTCCTGTTTATTACGTTCCCAGATCTGTGTTCCTTCCACGTAGATGTCCATTCAGAAAAGTAATTTTCCATTGTGAAATTTGTCCTGCACATCCGGTAAGTATTACGGCCATAGATCCATTGTCACAGACGGAGTTGGAACAAACTTAGAAATAGTAATAATAATAATAATAAGAAGAAGAAGAAGAAGAAGAAGAAGAAGAAGAAAAGCTTCTATTTGTTGAGTGTCTATCAGGTGCCAAGAAACAGGTGGTAACCAACTTCATTCTTACAACAATCCTTAAAGGTAAGTGATTATTTCTGTCTCATAGATCAGATATCTGTAAGCTATGGCGTAGGCCTAATTGGACCAGCCACCTGTGTCTATGGAATAACGTTTTATTGGCACACAGTCTATGTATTATCTGTGGCCACCTTCACAGGACAATGGCAGTATTAGGTAATCACAATACAGACTGTATGGCTTACATAACTGAAGTTCTTTTCAAAGAGGAGGAAATTTTCCCAAGATTTCATGCCTAATAAGTGGTAAAGCTGAGGTTTAAATCTATACTGAAAGTCTGTGTTCTTAACCATAAGTGCCACATATCACTTCTTTTGGAGCCAACACCACATTTGACCAATGGAATTCGAAAAGGTGATAGGATTTACCCAAGGTCATTTGAAATTATTAGGCCCCGAGCACATTCGGGGAGAACATTCTAATTTAGTTATCCAGAGAATATTCCAAGAATATTCCAAGCTTTTGATGAACTAAATTATTTATTTTTTATTATTTATTAATTAATATATGTATTTTTAATATTTAGAGATCATGAGAAGAGGGTAGGGGTAGAGGGAGAAGAGGGAGAAGCAGACTCCCCACTGAGAAGGGAGCCTGACACAGGACTTGATCCCAGGACTCTAGGGTCATGACCTGAGCCAAAGACAGACACCTAACTGACTGAGCCACCCAGTTGTCCTTTATTTTTTATTTTTTATTTTTAAAATTTTAATTCCAGTGCAGTTAACATACAGTGCTGTATTAGTTTTGGGTATACAGTATAGTGATTCAACAATTCCTTTTTTATTTTTTTAATTCTTATTATTTTAAAAGATTTTATTTATTTATCAGAGAGAGAGAGAGAGTAAGCACAAACAGGGAGAGAGGAAGGCAGAGGGAGAAGCAGGTTCCCTGCTGAGCAGAGAGCCTGATGTGAACTCCATCCTGGGACCCCGAGATCCTGACCTGAGCCGAAGGCAGACACTTACCTGACTGAGCCACCCAGGCATCCCTAGTGATTCAACAATTCTATATATTACTTAGTGCTCATCAAGATAAGTGTCTTCTTAATCTCTTCACCTATTTCCCGCAACCCCTCCCTCTGGTAACCATCTGATTGTTTTCTATATTTAAGGGTCTGTTTTTTGGTTTGTCTCTCTTTTTTCCCCTTTGTTTACTATTTTGTTTCTTAAATTCCACATATGAGTGAAATCATATGGTATTTGTCTCTCTCTGATTGGCTTATTTTGCTTAGCATTATACTCTCTAGATCTGTCCATGTTGCAAAGGGCAAGATTTCCTTCTTTCCTATGGCTGAATAATATTCCATTGTATGTATATATATATGCCACATCTTCTTTATCCATTCATCTATCAGTGGACACTTGAGATGCTTCCATAATTTGGTTATTGTAAATAATGTTGCAATAAACATGGAGTCCATGTATCCCTTCAAATTAGTTTTTCTGTATTCTTTGGATAAATACCCAATAGTGAGATTACTGGATCTTAGAGTAGATCTATTTTTAAATTTTGAGGACCCTCCATACTGTTTTCCACTGTGGCTGCACCAGTTCGCACTCCCACCAACTATGCACCAGGATGCCTTTTCCTCCACATCCTCACCAACACTTGTTGTTCTTGTGTTGTTGATTTTAGCCATTTCTGACAGTTATGGAGAGATAGCTCATTGTGGTCTTGATTTGCATTTCCCTGGTGATGAGTGATATTGAGACATGAAGAGCATGTCTTCATGCACATAAAGACATCATGTGTCTGTTGGCCATCTGAATGTCTTTGGGGAAATGTCTGTTCATGCCATCTACCCATTTTTTCATTGGATTACCTGTAGTGTGTGTGTGTGTATGTGCGTGTGCATGTGTGTGTGTGTGTGTGTGTGTTGAGTTGTATAAATTCTTTATATATTTAGAATACCATTTAGAATATATTTGGAATACCAACCCCTTATTGGATATATTGTTGGCAAACATCTTCTTTCATTCAGTTTAGTTTTGTTGGTTGTTTCCTTTCCTGTACAGAAGCTTTTTATTTTAATGTAGTCCTAATAGTTTATTTTTGCTTTTATTTCCCTTGCATCAGAGGACATATTTAGAAAAATGTAGCTACATCTGATGTCGGAGAAATTTCTGCCTGTGCCCTCTTCCAGGATTTTTATGGTTTCAGGTCTCACATTTAGGCCTTTTTTTTTTTTTAAGATTGTATTTATTTATTGGACAGACAGAGATCACAAGTAGGCAGAGAGGCAGGCAGAGAGGAAGCAGGCTCCCTGCTGAGCAGAGTCCGGGGCTTGATCCCAGGACCCTGGGATCATGACCTGAGCCGAAGGCAGAGGCTTTAACCCACTGAGCCACCCAGGCACCCCCATCATTTGTTTTTGATGTAGTGTTCAATGATTCATTAATTACATTTAATGAGCAGCGGTTAGTGTTTATCACCACACGTACCCTCCTTAATACCTAGCACCCTATTACCCCCCTACCCCATCCTACCACCTCCCTTCTGTAACCCTCAGTTTGTGGCCCTCAGTTTATGTCCTGGAGTCCAGAGTCTTTCATGGTTTTCTCCCTCTCTTATTTCTTTCCATTTGGTTTTCCCTCCCTTCCCCTGTGGTCCTCTGCTCTATCCCTTATGTTCCACATATGAGTGAAACTATATGACAATTGTCTTTCTCTGCCTGACTTATTTCACTTAACATAATCCCCTCCAGTTCCATCCATGGTGAGTATTCATCCTTTCTGATGGCTGAGTAATATTCCATTGAATATATGGACCATATCTTCTCTATCCATTCATCTGTTGAAGGGCATCTCGGTTCCTTCCATAGTTTGGCTGTTGTGGACATTGTTGCTGTGAACTACATTGTTGCTATGAACTGGCCAGATTTATCCGAGAGAGAGAGAGAGAGAGAGAGAGAAGGGGAGAGAAAGGACCCAAATTAATAAATTCGTAAATGAAAGGGGAGAAATCACAACCAATACTAAAGAAATAGAGACAATTATTCGAACTTACTACCAACAGCTTTGTGCCAACAAATGAGGCGATCTGGAAGAAATGGGTGCATTCCCGGACACTTATAAACTAATAAACTACCAAGACGGAAACAGGAAGAAACAGACATCTAAACAGACCAATAGCCAGCAAGGAAATTGAAACAGTAATCAAAACTCTCCCAAAAAGCAAGAGTCTGGGGCCAGATGGCTTCCCAGGGGAATTCTACCAAACATTTATTTATTTTCTAAAAGATCTTATTTATTTATAGACACAGAGAGAACACAAGCAGGGGGAGCGGCAGGCAGAGGGAGAGGGAGAAGCAGGCTCCCCACTGAGCAAGGAGCCCGATGTGGGGCTCCATCCCAGGGCCCTGAACCAAAGGCAGATGCTTAACTGACTGAGCCACCCAGGCGCCCCTCTACCAAACATTTTAAAAAGTCATACCTATTCTACCCAAGCTTTTCCAAAAAGTAGAAATAGAAAGAAAACTTCCAGACTTGTTTTATGAGGCCAGCATTACCCCGATCCCAAAACCAGACAAAGACCTTATCAAATAGTATAAACATTTTAACAATATTTGTTCTTCTAATGCATGAGCATGGAATGTCTTTCCATTTGTGTCATCTTCAATTTCTTTCATCATTGTTTTATAATTTTCAGAGTACAGGTTTTTCACCCCTTGGTTAAGTTTATTCCCAGATATTTTATTATTTTTGGTGCAATTATAAACAAGATTATTTCCTTAATTTCTCTCTCTGCCACTTCATTATTGGTGTTTGGAAATGCAATGGATTTCTGTGCACTGATTTTGTTATCCTGCAACTTTACTGAATTCATTTATCAGGTCTAGTAGTTTTTTGGTGGAGTCTCTAGGGTTTTCTATATATAGTATCATGTCATTTGCAAATAGTTAAAATTTTACTTCTTCCTTACCAAGTTGGACACTTTTAATTTCTTTTTGTTGTCTGATTGCTTTGGCTAGGGCTTCTGGCACTATGTTGAATAAAAGTGGTGAGAGTGGACATCCTTGTCTTGTTCCTGACCTTAAGGGAAAAGCTCTCAGTTTCTCCCCATTTAGTATGACATTAGCTGTGGGTTTTTCATATACGGGCTTTATAATGTTGAGCTATGTTCCCTCTACGCCTACTTTGTTGAGGGGTTTTATCATGAATAGGTGTTGTACTTTGTCAAATGCTTTTCTTCTTTTTTTTTTTTTGTATCCATTGAAGTGATCATATAGTTTTTATCTTTTCTCTTGTTGATGCAATGTACTACACTGACTAATTTGCAAATGTCAAACCACCCTTGCATCCCGGGAATAAATCCCTCTTGATTGTGGTGAATGATTTTTTAATGCATTATAGGATTTGGTTTGCCAATATTTTGTTGAAGATTTTTCCATTAGGTTCTTGATGAATTAAATTATTGCCCTTTTCCCCCCTATAAATAAGTATAATAATAGGGAGTTAATTCTTTTCCAAACCCTCACACACTTTTCAGGAAAACTAAATAAAGGATTGAGTGGATGGTTGACTATGGTTCACTGGGACTTTCAGACTCAGTCTCTTCTTCCTGCCACTTCCTCCACTTAGGAACCAGCCCCTCTCAAAGACTCATCTTTTTCTACTTCATCTGACTATGGAAAGGGCTCCCAGTGCCCGTGTGAGACCCTCAACACAACCCTCCCTACTTCCTTGTTGAAGGTCATCTCTGGCACCTTTAATGCTTTTCCAGGGACCTCTGCCCTTTTCCTTTCCTGGGTGATGAACGTGCTGCTTCCTAGCCTTCCTAATCCAGCATCAGCATTCTCTCCTCACTTCGCTGTTTGTGGATGTTTTGACTTTGGAGACCTCCGGCCCCCGGAAGCCACACTCGAATGTGGCCAACATGGCTGGCTCTTTGGTATCATTCCCATCTGAGATTTCTGGGGGAGGCCAGGCTCCCTTTGGAGGGAAGTCTCCTTATCCGCCCCTTGTTGCAAGCATTTGCGACTCTGCTCTCTGCTCTGACCTGGGGCTCCGCAGACCGTGTCTTCCCGTTCCGGCAGTAGCCCTTCACTGGCTGTACTTGGCAGCCCATGCTCTCCGGTCTCTGTGATCAGCGACGCCCTCGATGACACCTGAAGGCCCTCCCCCTCCCCTTTCAGTGTCTGCCGGGCTGGCGGACAACTTCCTCTTCCCTGCGGCAGAGCACAGAGCATCTGCTCAGAAGGGTGCACCACAGAATCCGGCCATGTTCATCTGGCTTCCCGCCACCCCCTTACCCGCCCACTTATTGTCTCATCCATTTCCTGGACTCCTCACAGTGGATCTTCAAAACTGGCCTCCCTCTTTGCAGAAATTAAGTTATCAGTGTAAACTTCACAGCTGCTTTTCTCTCCGGCTTGCAATAAATCTCCCCGTCCTCGGCCCTGCCTTCTCTTCTTTCTACCTTCAGAGGCAGGTGATACCTTATTTCCCATGCTCTCTCCCTCCCATCCGCAGGGACCATGGTCCTTCCCGTCTCCTTGTTATCCTGCACCTTCAGGCTCTCCTCTTCGCAGATGCCCATCCGTTTTCTTTCCTTACCTGCATCCATCTCCTTGAAAGAATCTTCACTTCATCCTACTGTCCTCCTTAGTGCCGTCCTGTTTCTCTCCTTGGCAGCTGCCAAAATTCTTTACCTCTTCATTCACCACCACCGCCCCCCCACCCCGGCTCCCACTCTGTCCTCTGGTCTTCCTGCCTCCGTCAGTCTTCTGAAGCAAATACCTTAGTTGCTACCCTGTTTCTCCTTGTTAATTCATTTCCAAACACTGTTTCTGTATTAGTTATTCTGCGCCACACCCTGGACTCCGCACTGGGGACGCTCATGGAAACAGAACCCAGCTCAACCCCACAGGCAGTAAACGGTCAGCTTTTTTTCTCCTGTAATGTCCAAGGTTCTCCAGTAGTGGGCTTGCTTCCTCGCTCTCTGCTCCTATCCTCCTACCCCTAAACGTCCTGCAGGTGTGCCTCTACTTACCTCCATGCTAGGTCTTCAGGCTTGTGTAGTGTGGTGCTGCCGGAGAGAGAGGCTGCTGGAGCTCAGGCTCACCACCACCAAACACAGCACCACAAGGGGGCTTTTGCCAGGTGCTTCTCAGGCTCATGCTTTGTGCCCAGTGGGAGACACTGGGCCGAGGGCTTGGGGACACCTTGAAGAAGATGGACCAGGGCCCTGTTGTAACAGAGCTTGCCTGGTGATGGCAGGGTAATAGTTTGAAACCCCCGCCTTGAAGATTCTGATATGCTCCACAGGGAGATGGGGGTATTCTCTGCTCCATTCTGTTCTTCTGGGACAGGTGCTTCTGGTAGGAAGGACACTCGAGACCCACTGCCTGACAGCCAGCCTTGCCTCCCACTTTGCAGAGGCTGAGCTTAACAGTGTGAACTTCACGGCTTCTTTTATTAGCTTGTCTGTCAAGGTCTTGTCCCACCCTCACTGATCACTTCAGACAACTGTTGAACTTGAACTCTTCCTGGGCTTTCGTGATTCGTGTTTCTGCTCATGTCCCCGTCACAGTGCCAGCCCCCTAACCAAATCGTGCCCAGCCTTCAAAGCCACTTCAACCTCCAGTGACCCTCTCCTTCAAATTCCTCTAGCATACCAGTTCTCAAAGTGTGCTGTTGGCCCTCTTGGGGCGTCCCTGTTACACTTTTGGCAGTCTGTGAGGTCAAAAATATTTTCATAATGATCCTAAGACGTTATTGGCCTTTTCCTCTCGTTCTTTCACAAGTGAACAGTGGAATGTTTCAGAGGATCCATAACCTGTCGTGAGGTCAGTGCTCTGATGGCTAGTGGAAAGTATGCTTGTCTATTTTTGTATTTTCTAGAATGTTCTTCAGGTTTAGGCTTAGGGTATAAATATGTTCAGTTTTCAGAGGCTGCCTCAATTCATTCTCAGTGCTTCTACTGTGCTCTTGCTAGCTGGCTTTGTTATACTTGTCTATTTTTGTATTTTCTAGAATGTTCTTCAGGTTTAGGCTTAGGGTATAAATATGTTCAGTTTTCAGAGGCTGCCTCAATTCATTCTCAGTGCTTCTACTGTGCTTTTGCTAGCTGGCTTTGTTATACTTGCTGTAATTTATGCAACCTCATTATCACGGAATAAGCCATTTTGATATCCTTAAGTTTTCCGATGTGGAAACTCAAGAGGTAGGTATACTTTGTTGGCTTATTTTACAATATAACTTAACAATATCCTTCTAAATGGTTTATACGTTTTAAACTTAATATAAAAATCATGATTTTAGAATTTAATAGTCTTTTATTCTAAAACTTAAAAATTTACTTATGCTTTTATTATATTAAGGATAGACCATTTGCTTTAAAAAAGCACATTAGAGAGCTTGCTTTCCTAGCCCACAGCTGCAGTGTCTAAACCTAAAGATGCTGAAAAAGAGGAAACTGAAATCTGCTAAAAAAAAAAAAAAAAAAAAAAAAAAAAAAAAAAAAAAAAAAAAAAAAAAAAGGAACATGAAAGAAAATCTTTCCCAAGACTTATCTCTTCCTCAGCTTTATGATGTTAAAATCCCACCTTTCTGGTGCCTCTTCAGTTGTGGCACCATTTTGAGAATAATAATGTGGGGTTTAAAGAAAAGGGAACTGAGTATTTTAAATGTAGATGTGATGAGTTCATTAAAAGCCCCAAATTGATCATTACAGCCTTTCAAGCGAGAAATGCAAAAGCCATTGAAGTGCAGCTCAGGGAAGTGACTGCACCCAACTGGCGGGAGACAGACACAGCGCCCGTTTTGCTGATGCTGCTGAACGCCTGCTGGATGGAGAGGCAGCAAAAGGAATCACAGCAGCACCACTTTCTAATGATACAGTAGCTTGTCATGTTAAAGATTTAGCTGCAAACATGAAGACTGAGTTAGTGTTTTCTCTGCACTATTGTATTTTTGTCTCACATAGGACAAGTTAATAGAAGTGGCTAGACTCGCTGTCTTGCTTGTGCTTATCTGATATTAGCACCAGCGAATCTGAGAAATTCTTCTTTTTTAAAAAGAGAGAGAGAGAGAGAGCACGCACGCGAGCACAGGCAGGGGGAGGGGGAGGGAGAAGCAGACTCTCCACTGAGCAGGGAGCCTGACGCGGGGCTCAATTCTAAGACCCTAAGATCATGACCTGAGCCCTGAGCGAAGGCAGATGCTTAACCCACTGAGCCACCCAGGCCCTCCCTTGCCCCTCTGCTGTCCCACACCCCTGCACCGATCTTTTATGTGAATGCTTGGAGACAAACTGAAATGGCGCTGAAACATTCACAATATTGAACTATTTTATTCACTCTCATGGCTGATCCCGGAGCAACTGTGTGGATGTTTGCACTGATGGAGCAGAAGCCGTGGGGGGCGTGTCAAAGCACCTTAGCAGAGGTCAAAGAAGGAATGTCCGGGAAGCCATCGTATCTTTCACGGCCATGCGCTTGCAGTCAAATAATGGCCAGACCCACTTATCTTTGATGAAATCTTAAAAATGATCCCCTTTTCTTTATTAAGTCTTTCTCCGTGAGTCCACATCTTTTTAATATTCTGCGTGACAAAATGGGAAGTGGGCACAAAGCATAGTCGCTGCAAATCAAAGTCCAGGGTTATCTTGGGGCAAAGCCAAAGCACTTCTATAACCAAGTGAAGCTCACTGTGCCTTTTGCATGAAAAGCCATATTTATATGTGGCAGACACATTATTGAAAATGAGGCAGTCACTTCAAGGAAAATAACTGCAGTATTTGTTGCCAATGATAATATTTAATTTTTCCAAAGGAAATCAGAATTTGGGGTAATTTATATCAACCTCCATGAGCTTGTCCACTTGCCAACTGAGATAGCATTTACATACCATGAAGTTCGCCCTTTTAGAGCATATAATTTGGTGGTTTTTATAGATCCACAAAATTATGCAACAAGTATCTAGTTCCAGAACATTTTCATCAGACCAAAAGGATACCCCATTGGCAATGGCCACTAGCAGTCACTCTCCATTCCCCCTCTCCTCCCAGCCTCTGGCAACCACCAATATGCTTTGTCCTTATATATTTGTCTATTCTGGATGTTTCGTAGAAATGGAATCACACAAAGATCGTATGATTTTTAAGCACATTGTATGAAATATAAAAACATCTGGAAGATCTATAAGACTCAGTAGACCAATATTTTCCTAATGACTAAAGCGCTGTTACCAAATCATAATTGGGTGAAAGATCCATCCAAAGTGCAAGGCAGACTGTTCAAAGAGTTCATTGATACTATGTCAGATTCCACATTGAAACAAACCTTTAAGAAATACAAATGTGTTGAGTTTTGGCATGGTATAAAATTAAAAAACCTATAATTCTCTGAAAAGACTATTAAAATACTTCTCCCCTTTCCAACTACATATTGGTATAAGGTTGAGCTTTTTTTCTTTTGCATGTCAATCAAAACCACATATCACAGCAGATTGAATGCAGAAATGAAGGTGAGAATCCAGCTCTCTTCTATGAAGCCAGATATTAAAGAAACTTACAAAAATGTAAAATAATGCCACTATTCTTTTTTTTAAAGATTTTATTTATTTATGGTTGAGAGAGACAGAGAGCACACAAGCTGGGGGACAGGGCAGAGGGAGAAGCAGACTCCCTGCTGAGCAGGGAGCCAGACATGGAACTCGACCCAGGACACTGAGATCATGACCTGAGCTGATGGCAGATGCTTAACTGACTAAGCCACCCAGGTGCCCTAGATGGGTCTTTAAAAAAAAAAAAATAGTTGCATAAGTACCATATTTTATTTTATATTTCCCCATTGATGGACATTTAAATTGTTTCCAGTCTTTTATATAACAAACAACAAATGTAAGAATCTTTGTTCATTTGTCTCTGTTCATATGTAGGGAAAAATTTTAGAAATGCAATTGATGGATTAAAAGGTGTGTACGTTTCAAATTTAATTGCTGAACTTAGCACTTCTAACAACCACCCTATGGGATCCTCTCCAGGTGGTTCTATGACCACATTTAGAGAAAAACTGTTCCAGTGGAAAGAACCACACAGATAAACATCAGTTATGTCTTAGGACTTTCCCCACTTAAAGCCAAGAAAATAGAGATTTTACACAAAAACGCACTGACCATCTTTAAAGAGGACAAAATTTATTTTATCATATGTAAATAAAAATGACTTAGATATGCAAGGAGAACACAATAAAGCACATGGGATAAATATACAATTAACCCTTAATAATATCATCAAAGAACTATAAAGAATAACATAGTTTAAACAGGAAGTATGCCTATATTTGCTGTAATTCCTCAGAGCATTCTCTTTTATTCTGTTGTCAACATGAATACTGCAAGCAGGTTTTACTGTTTTTGTAAAATAGGAACTTCTGATTCGGTAAAAATCACTATTCCATCAATGCAGCGTCAACGAACACCTGCATAAATTGCAGACCTAACTTCGGTATAATGAAAGCCAGGGAACTAGAAAAAAAAATTCCTGTTTAAGATGCACAGCTGGCAGCGGGAACATCAGAAAGCATTGACTAGAGCACCATTGAAAATACTTCATTTGGTGTTGTCTGAAAATGAAAGTCATGGAAGTCATGTAGTCAGTTTTAAAACACACATGTTTTCTCGGCCTCATTATCTGAGTTTACAGTAAATATATATAGAGAGACAGCATTGTCGCAGGATTTAAGTGTACCTTTATCAAAATAGACAGCTGGAGAGTGAAATAAGTCAAGCAGAGAGAGTCAATTAT
>PISX010022332.1:0-31969 GCA_004024625.1 Mellivora capensis | reverse complement strand
GGCTTGGTGGTCGCATATTCTTTTAAGCCTTGCCGGTCTTGGAAACTCTTTATCTCTCCATCCATTTTGAATGTCAGTCTTGCTGGATAAAGTATTCTTGGCTGCATGTTCTTCTCAATTAGAGCCCTGAATATATCTTGCCAGCCCTTTCTGGCTTGCCAGGTTTCTGTGGACAGGTCTGATGTTATTCTGATGGGCTTTCCTCTGTACATAAGGAACTTCTTTGTCCTAGCTGCCTTCAAGAGGGCCTGCCTACAATTATAATTCTTCATTCTTGCTATTAGGTGTCTCGAAGACTTTTGAGAATCTATAATCGTGGGGGGAGACCATTCTGCCTCTAGTACATGAATGCTGGTTCCATTCGCGAGATTGGGAAATTTTTCATGGAGAACTTGTCCTACTATATCTTCTAGACTTCTTTCTTTCTCCTCCCCTTCTGGGATTACAATAATTCTGATGTTGGAATGTTTCATGGCATCATTTATTTCCCTGATTCTAAGCTTTTTGTTCCAGGCTTCCTCCTGATCCTTTCTCTCTATCTGTTTGTCCTCCAGATCACTAATTCTATCTTCTGTCTCAGTTACCCTAGCTTTTAGAGAATTTAGATTAGATTGTAACTCATTGAGAGCCTTGTGAACATCATCCCTGGTGGCTTTCAGTTCTGCCCTAATCAATTCCGTTTGGTCATCCATGGCTTTTTCCAACCTAGCTATTGCCTGGATAATTGTTGGCCTGAATTCCCTTTCCGACATAATGTCTATGTTGGTAGCCATTAGCTCTGTTGCAGAAGGCCCATCCTCTGAATTTTTCTTCTGTTGGGCATTCCTCCTCCTAGTCATTTTGTTGAGAGATGGCTGAACGGATGTAGCTGGATGTATTGACCGTGTTGCAGTCAAAGTGCACCCTGGAATGCTTCTGAGCAATCAGGAGTCCCCACCCAAATGAGATAAAAAAGGAAAGAAAAAGAAAAAAAAGAGAGAGAGACGGGAAAAAAAGGGAAGATAAAAGAGAAGGCTCAGCCCAAATGGGCCCCAAGGTAAGATTGATGAAGTATACAAACAAAAACAGACAAAAAGACTGATAAAAGTATATGACAAGAGAAAAAAAAAAATATATATATATATGAGCAAAAAAAGAAAAGAACCTCATCAAAAATAACCCCACGTATAAGATTTATATACTACCAGGACAAACACAAATACACAGAAACACTGGCGGTAGAAAAAGTTGGGAGAGTGGTTATAAATTCTCAGTGTGGGTGAGGAAGGTTATTTTGATTCTTCCTGGATGTATCTTGATATCTTTGTTAAAGGACTCAACTTTCCTAAGATAAAGGGGGATTAAAAATTGGTTTATGTATAGGGGTAGCATTGATTGGGGAAAGGGGATTACCTTGAAGTTTAACTCTATATGAATATTAAAAAATAAAAATACAAAAAAGGAATAAACTAAACTAAACTAAGCTAAAATTTTAAAAAAATTAAAAAATAGAAAAGCAAAAGAAAAACATGGGTATATGTATCAAAAAGTTCAGGTTAAAAGGTTATTATGGAATTTGATGTACTGGACATCTCACTGTGATGGTAAATAGGTTAAAAAAATTGTCTATATAAAAAGAAATGAACCAGGATAGTGGGAACGAATTAAAAATAAAAGTTGTATCTATGAAGTAGTGGTGGTTGTTCTCTTGTCATCTTTTTTTTTTTTTTTTCGTTTTTCCTGGTTGGTTTTCTGGGGGAGGGGCCTGCCGCGTGGGTTTTCAGTCAGTGTTTCCTGAGTTAAGTCCTCCCGCCCCCCTCAAGGGGGTGGGCTCTGAGGAAACTGGTTTTTCAGGCTTTTGTTTTCTGGAGGTTTTTATGTTTGTTTGTTCATCTTTGGGGTTTTTTTTTCCTCTCATCTTGGCAGCTCTTGATGGTTTTGGGAGGTTTAGAGGAAAGCAAACTGCACCCCAACCTCCCTCTCAGAGAGAAGCCTCAGTCTGTTCCCCTCTGGGTGCTGCAGAGCACATAAGCTCCCCCTTGGCCACTGGCAGAGCACGTTCCGAGTCACGGTCCCTGGGGACACAGAAACTCCTGCTTGTACCCAAAACCACGACAGCGGTGGCTGTCTCGGCAGCTCTGGACCACCAGAGAGGTTCCCAGCAGCGATCGCACACTGAGATTTTCCTGCAGGGCGGGCAGGGAGCGCTCAGACTTTTCGGGGACCGAGAGCTCCTGGCTGGCACCTGCGCGCACCTCTCTCAGGGGAGGGTGTGGGGCGCGACTCGGGCTCTGATAGTGCGGCACAGCGCTTGCATGGAGAGTGCAAAAAAGCTGTGTTTCTGCCAGCTGGCGAGGCTCCCAGCCCATCACGGGACCCCACGCGCTCTCAGGCACGCTGGCGGCTCAGGGACCGAGACCTGGTTTCTCTGCCACACTCTCTCTGGCTCAGGGGTGGGTGTCCTGGGCCCGAGGACTTAAGCCCCTGTCCCTAACTGCCCCAATTCCTTCAATTTCCCCCAGTGATCCTTTGCTCTTTTTGAGTGCTTTCAACCAGACTCCAAGTTAATGCTGGTCCCCAGTCGCAGGGCACTCTCGTATTGGGGTATTACTTTCCAATGGGTCATGTCCGGTGGCTCCCTCCCCCTTTTGTTTATCTTCCGATCCCAGTCCGACGTTCCCACTCCGCTTTACCTGCCCACTGGCGTCTTCTGCCCCCGTAGAGATCCAGACGTGTATAATTCTTATCTCAGGCTGATTTCATGGGTGATCGGATAATCAGCTCACTTTAGGGGACAGGTTGAAATGGTGTCTCCTCCTACTTCCCCACCATCTTGTCTCTCTGAAGTGGTATTACTTTAATTGGTCCTTCCCTAGAATCAATTATATTAAACTAATATGACTTTTCCATATTAGGAAGAGCTCCCTTATGTTAGTCCCAAATCTGTTCTTTGTAATTTCTCAATGGGCTCCGTTTCTGTCTTCTGGGATGCTTCTCTACATATTTGAAACAACCTTGCTTCCAGAGTTCCACTTCCTCTGTAAGAAATCCTGCTCTGAGTACTCCAACATTCAATAATTACTGTCTTTTATGAATCCCTGTCTGCACCAGTAAATTGAAACTTACTCATGATGCCTTAAATTTTTAATTGGATTTATTTGCTCATTCCTGACTTCCTCAGCTACATTATAAGCTACCTGAGGACTGCTGCCTTACCTGTTTTATATCTCATAATATTAGAGATTTAGAGTGTCAGACATTCATCATTCCTCCCCTTCAGGCCCTTCACAGTAGAGAATAGATGCCAGAAGCTGTATAGAGATCTAAAAATCAGTTTTGTTAATGATAACCCAATAACTAAAAAACAAAAACAAACAAACAAACAAACAAAAATCAAGATTGATAAAGCTAGATTGGAGAATATGGCTGGATTCTGAGGCCAATGTGGAGCCTTTGAAAACTACTGAGCCTGCAAAACAAATGGGAACTGTCAGACTTTTCCTTCCGCAGGTCTAGTTCCTTAAAAAATCCTACCCACTGGGCCTAAGATGTGGAAAATAGTCAGGTAAGCCCATCTTGCATGAACATAAGCTATAGTCATTTCCTGAAAGAGAAATTTCCCACTATCAGGTAATAGCACTGACCAATAAACTTCATTAGTCCATTTAATTAGGTGAAAAAAGAAACTGAAGTGTTCATTCCTTTAGTGTTTCATCCAATGGGAAAAGAATAGCAATCTCCTCTTGTAGAAATATGAGGGAACATGGGCATCTTCTGTTGAATGAATGAATGAATGAATGAACAAATGAATGGACTGAAAATACTCATGGGAGAAGAAGCAAACTTTTGCTATGAGGCATGCCTCTATACAAAAAGAAATGAACACAGATATTCAGAGGCAAATGACCTCCAACCTCTAACCTTACTGGTTTGTTGGACAACAACTACAAGTAAAGATGTTGTAAACTGAGCTGTTATTCCCTGTAGGTACAATATTTCTGGAAACACATTTTATACCTAAAGAAATGAAAATAAAGCACCAACATATGTTTTTAAAACAACTAAATATAAAACTACATGTAAATGCTTCTTATGGGGGGGTTCTCTAGGTGATTTGGACTAGATGGGGCTTTTTTAAATGTATGTCCAAAGATGTGTCTCTTTCTCAATCAATCTCCATACATTAAACAAAGACATTCTTCTTTCCTGCAAGGTGATTTGATCTGCATTCAAAATTAAGGTCATCCTTTCTACAATGATCACTGCCCATGCAATGTGCATGAATGGACCCAGAGGCTTTTGAACAGTAAATGGTAAGAGGGTCAGGAAGTGGAGGGAGAGAAGAGATCACTGTTTCCATAGTGACTTCTTCACTGTGACCGATAGAGGCAGCAGAACAGTCATTCATCCAGGGTCACATTCTTTAGGCTGCCATCCATAAATAAGAATTAGGGTCAGGACAATAAATAGCATAAAAGCAGCAATGTAGGGATGGTTGGATCAAACTATTTATGAATGTCCTGTGCCACTGAGTGACTTCAGACTGTTTATTCATACCCTAGTCTCTTTTTTATTTTAACTAACTAAGAAATTTTAAATGTAGAATTTATACATATTAATGCCTTTCAGGGACCCAGAAATAATGACTCTTACTATCATTTCTAGCAAAATGATACTCATCACAATCTATTGAGGTGGAGAGGGACAGGAGTGTCAGATATGTACAGCAAAGAGTGAAGTAGACATACATGTGGCACCATGGGATATGAAAATAAGAAATGGTAGCATTTTTGTTCCTTCTAAGTTCTTTAGCTTCATTGGATTACACAAATACATGCAGAGCTGGAATAAACAGGGTCATTAGCTTTCCACCCTTCCACAGGTTGGTGGCATCTACCTTCATGAAAGGAGGGGAAAGTGGTTCAGTGGCATGGCTGACATATAAGCCACATCAAAAGTGAGAATATAATCACCTGCTTGAAGTTCTTAAGCTTGTTGCTTGTTCAATGGGCATGTTCAGCTGGACAGTTTATGGGGTATAACTTTCCTGAGAGGATAATTCTTTACAGGCCGGCACAAAGAAACACAATCATTATAACTGGCAAAACCAAAATGCTTTGTCAGCATTAATTTAGTAATTTTCTACTGTAGAGTACCAATTTTATCTTAAAAGTATATTTAAGTACTAACAGAGCTATGAATATCTGTGGTAAGTGTTTTAAGGAAGTACAGTGAGGAAAAGTAAACAATGACTTCCTCCAGGAACTTACAGTCTGTTCCAGAGATGATAAAACAAAAGTGTGATAGCTGGTATGTCCAGAAACAAAAAGATACTCTAAAAAAAGTGAAATCACTAATTTGAAAAAATACATGCACCCCTATGTTTATTGCAACATTATTTACAACAGCCAAAATATGGACGCAGTCCAAGTGCCCATGGATGGATGAATGGGTAAAGAAGATGTGGTGTAGACATATATAATGGAATATTACTCGGCCATAAAAAAGAATGAGATCTTGCCATTACAACAACGTGGATGAACCTAGAGGGCTTAATGTCAAGTGAAATAAGTCAGACAGAGAAAGGCAAATACCATATGATTTCACTCCAATATGGAGTCTAAAAAAGAAAACAAATGAACAAACAAATAAAAACCATAGAAATAGACCCATATGTACAGAGAATATGCTGATGGTTGCCAGAATGGAGGGTTTGGGGAGGGGGCAAATGGGTGAACGATAGTGGGAGGTACAGGCTTCTAGTTACGGAATGAATAAGTCATGGGAATAAAAGGTACAGCATAGGGAGTATAGTCAATGGTACTGTAGTAGCCAGAGGGTTGCTATACTCACGGGGAGCAGAGCTTAACATAGAGAGGCATGTCGCACACCTGAAACTAATGTAGCAGTGTGTGTCAACTACACTTCAGTAACAACAGCACAATTGATGGGGAAGCAAAAAAGAGAGAACTATGGAGAATGTCTATCTCTCTTTTTTTTTAAGATTTACTTATTTACTTTACAGAGAGAGAGAGTGGAGGTAAGGCAGAGGGGGAAGGAGAGGGAGAAAGTATCTCAAGCAGACTCCCAGCTGATCACAGAGCCTGACACAGGGCTCGATCTTATGACCCTGAGATCACAACGTCAGCAGAAACCAAGAGTCCAATGTTTAACTGACTGAGCCATCCAGGCGCCTTGAGAATGTCTATCTATAAAGGGCAGAATGGGGAAAAGAAATCAATGGAGACAGTTAAAGAAAATAAGAAGTATTCAGTGTTATGGAAGTCCAGAGAGAGGATAACCAAATATATGAAATAAGACAGAAGTCAAGAAGATAAAGACTGAGAAATTCCCATCAGATTTATAATTTTTGGTTTGCATTGTATTAATTATCTGACAGCAATTTCAATAGAGTATGGAAAGATAAGGAAATAAACATTTAATGAACATCTTTTGTGTTCTAAGCATTTTACATGTATTATGTCATTTAATTTTTCCACCCTAATATGTAGATATTATTGTCACTATTGTACAGATTAAGAAAAAACTGGCATAAACTCACACAATGAAAAATGCAAACCAGGATTATTTAACTACAAAGTCCATGCTCTATGCCCAAAAACCTCCCCAGCATTTAAGAAATAATTGAATGGTTAAGGATAATTTTCAAATTCTCTCTGTAAGGACATGGAAAAGCCAGCACTTATTGAGTACTTATTATTAATACGCCTTGTTCTGAGTGCTTTGCTTATATTACCTTAATCATAGCAATCCTGTGAATGTGCTGCACAGGGAGCCAGCTGGACCCTGCGCCCCTGAACTGAATGGGAGTATCTCATCCCAACTCAGAATTCAGTGAGGTCATGCTGGTAGCTTGAAATCAACCAGGGTGGAAGTATTTACACCATGGAAATTACACACACAAATCAGCACTTCCTCTCTCACCTGCCCCCAGAACCACTTTAACAGAACCCTGCTGTTATTATTATGCCTGTTTTACAGAAGGAGAGCTCTCACACAATGTCACACAGCTAGAAAGAGAAACAATGGAAAACGCACCCAGGCAGTCCAGCTGTAGATTCTAGATTTTTTAACCTTTGCCCATACATATATTGAGAACCATGGAACTTGAAATGGTGGCATGAATAAGGAAACACATGTTGAACCCAAATATCTGGTATATTTGGAAGGGGAGCAAACAGAGAAGGCAGGTGAAGAGATCAAAGACACGAGACGTCACACTTGAAGTGTGATCATGTGAAATGGAATCCTGAGCTTGGATAATCACCTTTGGATTTAATAAGGAAAAAGTCTGGTTTTACCTAGAAAAGGAGTGGACAAGGGTCTAGGGAATATACATGGGGATTTTAGAGGTGGTGAGGAGGAAAATTAAGGCATGCATGTGATACAGGGTTCAATCTTGTCTATAAAACTGAATCTAAGGTTATTTGTCACAAGACAGAGGAACAGAGATTAGTTGAGAGCATTTGAGGGGCGCCTGGGTGGCTCAGTGGGTTAAAGCCTCTGCCTTCGGCTCAGGTTATGAGCTCAGGGCCCTGGGATCGAGCCCCGCATCGGGCTCTCTGCTCAGCAGGGAGCCTGCTTCCCCTCCCCTCTCTCTCTGCCTGCTTGTGATCTCTCTCTCTCTGTCGAATAAATAAATAAAATCTTTAAAAAAAAAAAAAAAAAGCGCTTGGGGCGCCGGGGTGGCTCAGTGGGTTGGAGCCTCTGCCTTTGGCTCAGGTTGTGATCCCAGGGTCCTGGGATCGAGCCCCACATCGGACTCTCTGCTCTGCGGGGAGCCTGCTTCCCCTCTCTCTCTGCCTGCCTCTCTGCCTACTTGTGATCTCTCTTTCTGTCAGGTGAACAGATAAAATCTTTAAAAAAAAAAAAATGTGCTTGAAAAGCAGAAAAGTTTTGAAGTATCATTTTCAACTGTGTCTCATCAGCCCAGTCTTAGATATTTGAAAATGAATATTATGCATAGAAAAATAGGGAGTGAGAGGTTGAAACTCCACCATGCGGGTAATATCCTGCAGTGTGCTAAACTGATTTTACAAACAACCGCTTCTTTTATTTAATTTAATTTATTTAATTTAAACGTGGCGCACGTTTGCATACTTGCTGTCTGGCCAGGTTGGCTGCCTTCCCCTGTCAGACAGTGTGGAGGGAGCTGGTTTGATTTACCTGGGTAACTTTGCCTAGGGAGATGGGTGATTAGTAAAATACAGTGGGATGATGAAGTATTTGCACTTACTTTGACCACAAGGATAAGACCTCTGAGAAAGAAACCAGAAATCTGTCCTCAAGGAAATGTGTTTGCAAGCAATTTCATTTGATCTAAAATAATTAAGATAATGTATTTAATCTTAGTAGTGATCACTTCTCCAAGATTTCCTGATAATATTCATGTGAGTGTAACTGTTTTCTGGTAACCAAATCAAAAGCAGAGGACATCTCTGAAATGAATATGATATGGTTTCAGAGCTATTCAAAATGGGGAGCTGGGGACGCCTGGGTGGCTCAGCCAGTTAACGCCCAGCTCTTGGCTTCAGCTCAGGTCATGATTTCAGGCTTGTGAGATCGAGCCTCACGTGGCGCTGTGTGCTCAGTGCATAGTCTGCTAGAGATTCTCTCTCTCTCTCTCTCTCTCTCCATTTCCCTCTGCCCCTCACCCCAACTCGTGTGCTCTCTAAATACATAAATAAATAGATAGATAGATAGATAGATAGATAGTAGGATTTTTTAAAAACAACAAAAGTTTTAAAAAATAAAGTTATTCAAATTATGGAGAAATCAGGTTGACCTTGCTGTTTTTGAAAACTTGCCAGAACATTTTTTCCCCACATTTTATCTTTTTCCCCACAGACAATGTCAGTATCCTGATGGCTGGTTTTACATTCTTTTACATGATAGATATGTGAGAACGAAATATGTGTAATGTATGACTGTTGAGTCATGATCCACACACTTCGAAAGCACCTAAATTCAAAAAAAAAATGTCTTTGATGCTTCATGGGGGTCTCAATTAGTATAGAATGGATGTTTTCAAGGTTGCTTACATTTTCATTTGAATGACTTTAGTAGGCAGTGAATTGTCTCTGGAGGAGAAATAAGTTGAAATCCTTTAAAATCAGTTCATCTTCTTGACAAAAAGGAACTTTGTAGAAAGACATGACCCATGCTTCCCCCCCCTTGGACTCACTTCAGAGTTGTTTCCCTTTTTAATGGCCTCTCCCCCACCAGTGCTGATTTTCCATCATTGTTGCCATCTGGGTATTCTCTTAAAAGTCAGCGCCAAGCTTGGAGTCAGCCAAAGGTATAAATTCCACCCCTTGCTACAGGACTTCGTGACACATGTCTTTGGAATCTATACCTGTATGTTTTTATTTTATTTGCTACGTGCAGTGGTTACTCTCCATGCGTGTTCCCAAGCAAACAAGGACAACTTCTCAAGAATAACTCCAGAACGCTGTAGACCTCCAGGTCTTTGATATCTGCCCTCTTCAACTAGAGTGCACAGACACAGATACAATTCCTGCACACGGTTCAAGAAACGAATGACTGGGTGCTGTGCTGCTTTTCCTTTCAGCTGCCTATGGTGTAGAGCCACTGCTTCATATTTTGGGACATTCTGGGTTTTTTTGAGGTATTTCTTCTTAGTAATACGTCAAAGAGAGATCATTTTTGGCAGAGAAGAGCTAACAGAAACTTAGATCCAAAAGGTTGTATGATTTTTAAAGCTTACATGGGCTATTTGTGCCAGCGAGTAGAACAGCAATTCAGGAAACCCAGCTACATTTTCCACAGAGAACTGTGGCTTTGTTCCTCACAGAAGCATGTTAGTTCATAAATCCAAACCACTTCTCAAGTGCTACGAGTACACCACACAGATCTGTGTGTGAGGGAAAGAATACCCAGAGCTTTCTGAAGAATTATTCTATAAAGCACCAAATCAATAAAGTAGGTCACACACACAAAAAGAGACACTGCTCCTCTTTTTGTCGTTTTGTATCTTTCCACGATTACTTTTCCTGTGTTTTCCATGTTATTTTCCATGCTGCTTCAGCATCAGTCGCAGGTCCCTGTCATGCTGGGAATGGCTGGTTCCTCTGCCATGGGACTGACCCAGACTCTCACACCTCAGAGCACCTGTTGTGGGGGGAGGGGGAAGGCGGTGAAGATTTCCTAGTTGGGCAGGAAGTGAAGTTCAACCTTGTAAAAATTGATCTGCTGGACAGAAGAGATGGCTTTCCTGTTTCCTGTGTCATGTGATCCAACACATTACACCTGCTCTCCCCAACTTCATCCCCACTCACCAACTACAAAGAGAAGTCAAGGATTTTGCTATTTAAAAATGTTTTGCCCAACATGTGTGGTCCGTTTAGGTGATCTTTATAGATCAAACCATATGAAATTGACAATATTTGACCTACAAAAGTGGCAATTTCATATGGTTCCCACCTAAAACCGCTCTACAAATACCACCTTCCAATACAGTGAATATACTGCTAGTTTAAAAAATGTTCCTTTGCAGGCTATCAAATATTGTATTAGCATTATATTTCCACAGTTGGGATAATTAACCATGTATCATTCTTTTATTTTATACCTACATCATAACACGAAGGCATTTAATTGGTATGTCATACTGTAATTGGAAGAGAGAATTTTCTAGCCAACTGTAGCCAACTTGCTTCTCTTTGTCACTATCCCTACCCATCTTGTATATGGCATTAGCAACTGTCTCAGGAAATAGACAAGTAAATGGCAAGTATAAATCAAACTAATTTTCCTGATAGTTTATAGTTCAGGTAACTATTTATTATGAACAAGGCTGAAATGAGGCTTAGAGATTAATCCAGTGCCTATGTCCCTTTTCCTTGGAGAAAATTGGATGCCAATTGCAGATATAATGATGAAATAGATATCTACATTAGCATCCATAAAATTTCCCAAACCTTCCGAGGTAATTTTCATCCAGTCAAATATAGGATATGTGATTCTGTGAGGCCAGTAACACAAAACCAAGCAAAGTAATCCTCTAAAATCCTTTTCAAAGGAAACTAGATATGCTGTGAATTCTCAAGGGCATTATGTTGCAGAATTATATACTATACACAAAAAGCACAAGAGACTGAAGGCATCTTGGGAAACAGGAAAAGTAGGCCATTACACTAAAAGGAAACTTATATTTGGATAATATTTCTTTCTTTATTGGGGCCTAGTAATTTGATGCATTTAGTAAAATACAGTATGGTTCTATTATACACTTAAATGATTATTTAGCCCTCATAGAAATTATTTGCCTTACTTAGATTACTAAGAATTTTACACCTTTGAAAATAATTCTTCTCTAAACACTTCCCATGTTTTAATTTTATAGCTCTTCTGCGATTGTACAAAAATAACAAAAACAGAATAAAACAGCTTCTTTACATCCCTACTTAGAGGAATCTCTAATATCTCTATGCCAGTCCTTGTAAATTGAACATCTTCATTTGGCTTATCAATATTTTTATTTTTTTGCTGCTAGAGATATCATAATAAAATGAAAAATTTTTTTAAATTTTTTTATTTGTCAGAGAGAGAGGGAGAGAGAGCAAGCGAGCAGATAGAGCAGATAGAACAGGCAGATAGAGTTGCAGGCAGAGGCAGAGGGAGAAGCAGGCTCCCTGCCGAGCAAGGAGCCCGATGCGGGACTCGATCCCAGGACGCTGGGATCATGACCTGAGCCGAAGGCAGCCGCTTAACCAACTGAGCCACCCAGGTGTCCCAATTTCTTTCTGTTTTAATTGTCTGCTTTTCTTCTACCTGTTCTTAAATTTTTGTCTTCTTAAAAACTCCTGTGAATGAAATGATGAAAGATTTCAAATCAAAATTAAAAGACAATTTGCACCTGGGAGAAAATATCCACAACATGAATAACAGGAAAAGTATTAATACCTGGGTATTAGAAGAGAGTTTAAAAATCAATGAGGAATACTTTCATATCTGGAAAGATGAAATAGATGTGCTTTTTCCCTATTCCTCTCACCAAGAACAACTAAAAACTAAAAAAGGAAGGCAGATTGGCTAAGGACCTTGGAACCCAAAGGACAATCCATTGATGCACTTCCTGGGCTTTCTTTTTGCCTCAGATAGCTCAGACCTCGTGCTGAAGTAACTGCCAACCCAGAAATGCCAATAAGAAGTCCCAACAAAAGTCTGCTGTTTCTAGTCAAAGGGCCAAGAGAGATTAAGCCTCACAAAATAGAAACATTGTTTAGACAATAATCACTCTCCTCCACCAGACACCCCAGAAAATGCTGTGACTCCATTCTTATCCATGTCCGCAAAGGGCCATTGAGCCAGGCTTCCACCCCAGCAAGGCTGTAACAAGACACCCAGAAACTTTTCCGCTGGGGTGGCATGAGAGGAGGTCTAGTGGAGACTCAGGATTTTCCCTATCACCCAACAGTAATAAGACCATCCTGCTGTGGTGTCCGTAGGAACCATCTGGAGAGCAGGAATTTTCACCCTCACTCAGCAATAACAAAGAGGCTCTGCTTTCACCTGTCAATGAAGGCCAGGTAGGGAAACAGGACTTCTACTTCCATCAGGCAAAAACAAGACAGAGATCCCTATCCATGCCAGAGTGGTGTCAGAAAAAGCCAGATAAAACAGAAAATTTAAGCAAGGTTCAGAACCTTTTAACATAATTCAATATTGTCTAAGTTCCTAGTGAATATCCCTTGTCATATCATGAATAAAGAATATCTGAAACTGAATGAGAAAAAAAGACCAATGAATGTCAACACGAAGATGACAAAGATGTTAAAAGTGTCTGACAAAGGGGTGCCTGGGTGGCTCAGTGGGTTAAGCCTCTGCCTTCAGCTCAGGTCATGATCCCAGGGTCCTGGGATCGAGCCCCATCAGGCTACTTGCTCCACGGGGAGCGTGCTTCCCCTCTTCCTCTTCCTGCCACTCCCTCTGCTTGTGCTCTCTCGCTCTCTCTCTCGCTCTTTCTCTGTGTCAGAAAAATAATTAAATGAAATCTTTTTTTTAAGTGTCTGACGAAGACTTTAAAGCAGTTGTGATAATGATGCTTCAATGAAAATTTTGGAACATGCTTGAAACAAATGAAAAAAGAAAGGCTCAGCAAATAATAGTTTCATCAAAGGAATATAAAAATTATACAAGGAAGAATCAAGTGGAAATTTTAGACCTGAAAACTACTATAACCAATATAAAAAGCTCAGTGAATGGGATCAACAGCAGAATGGAGAGGACAGAGAACAGACATGGTAAATTAGAAGATAGAACAATATAAATTACTCAGTCTGGACAACAGAGAAAATAGACCAAAAAAATGAATAGTTCTACAAGCACCTATGACTCAAACAAAAAATCTAACATTCATGTCATTGTGGTCTTGGAAGGACAGGGAAAAAAGTGGGTGGGGAGGGGGCTAAAAAAGTCCTCAAAGAAATAATGACTGAAAACATCGCACTTAACAAGTGACATAAAACTACAGAATCAAAAATCTGAATGAATCCCAAGATAAAACAGGTAAACCTCCCAAAAATCTATTTCAAAATACATTATAAGTAAAATTCTGAAGACAAAGAGAAGACCTTGAAAGCAGTCAAAGAAAATAATACCTATCTATAGGAAAAAAAGAACCAGAAAGAGGGCTGATTTCTTATCAGAAAGCTTGGAGATCATAAAGGGGTACCATATTTTTCAGATACTGAAAAAAAACAAAACAAAACTCTGTCAGCCCAGAATCTTATGCCCAGTGAAAATATTCTTCAAAAAATGAAGGGGAAACCAAGACATTCTCAGACAAAGGGACACTAAGAGAATTTGTCATCAGCAGACCTACCCTAAAAAATAGCATATCGTAAAGGAAGGAAGAGCACAGTAAGCAAACATACAAAGAAAAAGCAAACAATCCTATTAAAGGGTGGTCAAGAGACATGAGGTGACATTTCACCAAAGATGTACAGTTACCAAACACATACACGAAAAGATGCTCAACATCATCAGCCACGAGGGAAATGTAAATGAACGTCACAGTGAGATATCAGCAAACACCTATCAGAGTAATTAAAATCAGTGTTAGTGGAAAAGCCAAATGTTGGCAAGAATGCAGGCAATCTGGATCATTCATACATAGATGGAGGGCATGTAAAATATTATACCTCTTTGGAAGATAGTGTGGCAGTTTCTTAAAAAATGAGGCATGCAAAGACCACATGACTCAGCAGTTGCACTCTTGGGCATTTGCCCCAGAGAAGTGAAAATGTACGTTCACCCAAAAACAAGTCCACCAATGCTTGCATGTGGGATATTGTATACATATAATACTCATATGATATGAATAGCTTTATTCATATCCACAAACTAGAAACAACCCAGAAGTCTTCAGTAAAAGGTTAAACAGACTGTCCATACCCTGGAATACTACTCAGTAATAAAAAGGAACAAACTATTAATGCACACAATAACCTAGATGAATCTCCAGAGTTACACCAAATTAAAAAAAAAAAGATTACATGCTATATGATTGTATTTGCATAACATGCTTGAAATGAAAAATTATATAAATGGGGAACAGATTAGTGTTGCAAAGTGTAAAGTAGAAGGTAGGTTTCCAAAAGGAAAGTGAGTGGGTGTGGTCTTAAAAGGTAATTTGGAGGTTCTTTGTGGTGGTAGAAATAGTATGTATCTTGACTGCATGGATGTCAATATCCCGGTTGTGATATGACAGTATCGTTTTTGCAAGTTATTACCATTAGGGGTAGCTAATGGTAATAATGGTAAAGCAGCTCCCTTTGTATTGTCCGTTGCAATTACAAATGAATCTACAATTATCTCAAAATTAAAAGTTTAATGAAAACCAAAATATTAACAAGAAATTAATGTATAAAGTCAGTTCTGCCAACTTTTTCTTTGTAATTCTGGTGTTGTATCTGCTTGGAAAGGCCTCTCCCCTCTTCAAGACCGCAAAAGTATCCTCCTGTATATAATACTTTGATAGTTTTATTTTTAAAATACAGACATTTTCTGTTTGGCTGTTGTGAAATCTGGTACGCTGCCACACCCCTCACTCTGACTCATCCCACAGTTTTCCTGATAAAACACTAGATGTTCATATGCTCTTTTCACACCATCACCACCTTACCTACATTCTCTAAGAGACAAGGGGGTGATTTTGGCATGTCTCTATTATCTCTTAAATTCCATAAACCGTGCTTTTGACAGCTAAGATGGATTTTACAAGCTCTCAGAAGAAATTGCTATTAAAATAGTTCATTTTTCCAGTGTGCTAGAAGTGTTTTCATAAGTGAAACCTAAAGACTTAAATGAGGTAGTTGTCAATACTAAAAGCAGACCAGTCAATTTTCAAGGTAAATTTCTGTTGCACAGGAGTATTCTGCTTAAGGTCACCCCATGCGGCACTTCCGGTGTGCACAACTCCATAGCCTGGTGAACGTGGACTCCAGCTTGCACTAACTGAGGTGCAGCCAGGTCACCCTTGGGTCCATTTCCTCTCTGCCAATTTGCAACATCCAAGTGCTACAGACGTGACTTTGTGACAGAAGAAAAGCTTTGGGTGAAGGGAGGGAGGTTTAGTAGGAAAGACAACAGGAAAGTCTCATCAGGAGAAAAGAGTGACTCAGCCTCTTTCTCAACACGATGACCAGGCATTTCACTGTACTGAGAGGAAGAGGGAAAGGCCCCTTTTCTCTACCACATCCCCCCAGCTCCCAAGCTCTGGCTCTCTGAATCTTGAGTCAGATCCCCAAATGCCCAAGTGCAGAAAGAGAGGAAGGATCACACAGGAAATGGACCCAGGACAAAGAGGCAGGCCAAGGGCTTGTCCTGCCTGAGGTCATGGGGCTTCCTAACACTGGAACACAGTTTTTCTGACATTCTACAGCCCGAGATTCAGAAGTGCAGCCTAGGGAGATCAAAGAAATGACAATAACCCCAGGCTTCTGGTAAGCCCAGAAACATGTGACTATCATGAGCAGACGAGTGACCACAGATCTGGAGTCCTGCTGAATGGATTACTTGGGTTTCCATTAGCTCTGACCAAAAAAATCTCAACTCTAGCTTTTAGTTTTCTTGAAAAAACAAGAAAATGACATCATACCAAGTATGTAGGGTCAAAGAGAATAACTGTCTTAAGGTCCTCAGACTGTTGAATCATATCCCCTTCCAATTTCACCCAATTCGCTTTTCCCGTGAGGGACTGTGGACTGTGGGAAACAAACTGAGGGTTTTAGAGGGGACCGGGGTAGGGGGAGTTGGGTGAGCCTGGTGGTGGGTATTAAGGAGGGCACATATTGCATGGAGCATTGGGTGTGGTACATAAACAATGAATCTTGAAACACTGAAAAAATTAAATTAAATTAATAAAAAAAGAATGTTGAGGGGCGCCTGGGTGGCTGAGTGAGTTAAGCCTCTGCCTTCAGCTCAGGTCATGATCTCAGGGTCCTGGGATCGAGTCCCGCATCGGGCTCTGCTCAGCAGGGAGCCTGCTTCCTCCTCTCTCTCTGCCTGCCTCTCTGCCTGCTTGTGATCTTTCTCTCTCTCTGTCAAATAAATAAATAAATAAAATCTTAAAAAAAAAAAAAAGAATGTTGAATCATGAAGACTGATGGTGATGGGAGCTGCTGACCGCTAGCCCCAAGGCACAGCCTTCCCAATCAGCTCTGAAGACAGACCCTAAACTTGTAAGTAGAATGTCCTTTATCAACTTCACTTGCTCCCTGCGAGAAATGAATAGGTATACAGTTTTCACAAAAGCATAAATGTAAGTGAAATACTAAATAGAAATCTAGCTTTTTCACTCAGGTTATCAGAGAACTAACAAGAACTCTGCATTTCTGAGGTAATCCCAACACATTTTTACTGGTAAATTAGACATTGAGAATCTGATGTGAATGTTTTGCACATTTAAAACTGCAAGATTTATTTGAGTAAGGAGCAAGCATCCCAGAAGCTGAGTTTGGTTGAAATGCCACCTAACCCCTTAAATTTAGATGATCCATTCAGTTCTAAGAGTTCAAAGTGCCATTCTCGAGGAGGGGATTCACATGCCTGTAAATCTGGAGATGATCAGAATTCAAACGACTCCTCATGCTTGCAATCTGATTTATGTTATATGCTAGAAATTACTTGCAGCAAATGTAACTTGGAATAAGCAGGGGATATAAATACCTTTTATTAATTTGTACTGACAATTTTTTTGGCTTCGTTTTCTCGTAACGGGATTATATCCAACAGCTACCTGCTAGTCACAACACTGACTGCAAAGAACACACTCCATCCATGCAACTTCTAAAAGTTTACCTCTAGAGTGCAGAATCCTTGTCCACTGCTTTTCTATGGCTTCAGTTACTGTTCCTAGTAACAGTATTAAGGATGGCTACCTTTTTTGAGTATTTATGATATAAATTGTGAAATAAATCAGGTAATCCTCACAACAGTCTTGTGAGGCAGGTACTGTTATAATTCTATTATTATATTGTTAGGTATTATTATTATTTCTTCTAAATATAAAGAAAGTCTTGGAGAAATTGAATAACCTCCCAATATCACAGAGTTTTTAAGTGAAACAGGCAAGATTGGATCCTGATGTCTCTGTCTCCGAAGCTAGCTTGACCCACTAAACTAGACAGTTACTCTCAATTCTGTCTCCAGGTCTGTGTAATGCAGGAACTAGAGAGCACCTCTCAGCTCCAGGCCATGGGGATGCCTTCATATTCCTTGAAACACGTTGCATTGGTGAGTTTTGTCTGGATCGTAGTGGAAAGGTAACTCTTCACTGAATGTTCCCTAGAAACATCTCACCTGCCATTTAGACAATGCTTCACCCATGTGCAGTTAATAACCATTACAAGCACCTCTAAAGTACTTGCTATGTTCCAGATCCTCTTCTAAACCCTGTACTTATATTAATTCATACAATATCACCTAGTATTTGGTACTATTGTTGTCCAAACGTACAGCTGAGGAACTTCCCCGAGGGTGCACAGCTAGTCAGCAGCAGAGCCAACATCCCTACCAGACAGTGTGGCACTAAATTACAGTGTACGATCCCCTAACATTCCTGAGCAGGAGCTGTGTGCTCAGTTCTGTCCTGGGCTCCAACAAGGCTGCTATGAACCAAGCACACTGATCTCCTGGGGCTAATAGTCTGGTACAGAAGACAGAAGTTAATCACTTCAACACATATGCGATTGCAAACTGTAATAAATACATGAAGGAAATAAAGAGGAACCCAAGAGAGTACAACAGGAGTGTGCTTTAGGCTGGGCAGGCCTCCATGGGAAGCTATATCTAAGATTAACCCTGAAATGGAGGAGGAGCCAGGCACAAGAAGGCTCCAAGACGAGAAGGACACAGCATGTGGGAGCAAGGCTGAATCAGGGGACGTCGTGACAATACCAACTCATTTCTTTATTATTTTAAAATTGTAAGAACATGCTGAACTGTGGCTCGTTCAGCTTATTCTCCCATAGGCTAGCAACAAAATAGTAGATCCCATAGCCCCCATAAAACCTGGCAAAGAGGGTACCCAGACATCCATTTAGCAATCCTTAATCTATCACCAACCTTGAAGATGCAACAGGGTTGGGGTTGAAAAGGCTGAGAATAAGAATTTCTCTCGGGAAGCTGTCACTTTGCTCTGCATCCACTCCCTTGTCCTGTCTCTTCCACCAAGGTGAAGAAAAAAGGGTGTTTTATCTCCCACTTTGAGACCTACTGAGAGAATCCCTAGTGAAGGAACCACTCAATGGACCAATGCTGACTCAACTGAAAAGAGCAGCATTCGGAGGAAGTGGCAGCATGGAAAGCAAACTCTGCTTTTACACCGCAAGGATGCTGGAGATGTTCACATGAACCATATATGGCCCTTGTGGGGACCAGACTGGAGCCGTCTTCAAAGAGATCTTGCTCAAGATGTTTACCAGAGAGTCTTGTGAAGTGGAAGTCCCAATGCCCAGGTCCTGAGTGTTTGCAGTGTTAAATGGCCAGCCATATCCCACATCACAGAAGTGGTCATTAGAGGATCCCAGTGAGAGTTTCCTAGAAACCCACAAAATGTATCCCAAGGGAAAGACCACAAATATATCCCAAAGATACATTTGCCAAGCCTCATGAACACCAGGGACAGATGGTAAAAATACCGATCTCTGAATACTTGCATTGCCTTAATTCCTTCTCATTTCAGGAGTCAGAGTCTGGACTAGTGAGCAGAGGTTGGAAAAGTAAAACAAGGTGGGGATGTGGAACAGAAGCATCCATGATCCCCTTCCCATTGCAGGATCCAGGAACTGGCAAGAGGGAAACAGTTTTGTTTTGTTTTTAAAAGCTCATTAATTCATTCATTCATTCATTTGAGAGAGAGAGAGAGAGCAAGTAAGGAAGAGGAGGAAGAGACAGAGGGGAAGGGAGAGAGACAAGAAGACTGTACTGAGCACAGGGCCCATCGCAGGGCTGGATCTCAAGATCCTGAGATCATGACCTGAGCCAAAATCAAGAGTCAGATGCTTAACCAACTGACTGACTCAGGTGCCCCAGCAGGAAGGAAATACTTTAAATTTGACTGAAAGTCCCAATTACACGTATCCCACAGAAATGGGTCATTTGCAGCACTGAAATAAGACTCTCCCTGTGACAGGAATTGTCCCACAGCCTTCTCATTATCCAGCTGGAAAAGCTATAGGACCTGATAAAGAATTTATCTAAGAGTAGGGGAAAAAAAGGTAGATCTCACTGAGCAGGGTTGAAGATTCCCGGTAGATTACAAAGAAAATTGTCTTTGTCATTCAGCAAGTATTTATTGAATGCCTACAATGTACCATGTATAGTTTCAAAACTTAGGATGTATCAGGGAACAAACCAGGTGTCTGCCTTCATGTAGCTTACATTCTATTGGGACAGGGGGAGGGACAGTTTGGATGAGAGACAAATAATATACATGATAAACAGGAAAATTACATAATATGATAAAAGTGATTAGTGCAATGAGAAATTGATTGAGCTAAGGTCACTGAGAATGCCAAGGGAGGGTAGCTTATAATTCTATATCTCAATAAAATTGTCATATAACACTGTATGTTTAAGGTATACAAAAAAATAATATATTGTGAAATACGACCATAGTAAGTTTAGTCAACATCCATCATCTCATATATAACCAAAAAAAGAAAATGAAAAAAAGAAAAGAAAATATTTCAATTCTAAAAAGAGAGAGATAAAGAGAAAGAATTTTTTTTCCTTGTAATGAGAACTCTTAGTATCTACTCTCTTAACTTTAAAATATATCATACAGGGGCACCTGGGTGGCTCAGTCATTAAGCGTCTGCCTTCAGCTCAGGTTATGATCCCAGGGTCCTGGGATGGAGCCCCACCTCAAGCTCCCTGCTCAGTGGGAAGCCTGTTTCTCCCTCGCCCACTCCCCCTGTTTATGTTCCCTCTCTCAGTGTGTCTCTGTCAAATAAATAAATAAAATCTTTTAAAAAATAAAATAATATAATATAGAATAAAATAAAATATACATATATGCAATATAGTTATACTATACTACTATATATACTATATATTTACTATAGTATAGTTATACTATACTATACTATAATACTACTATACTACAATATGGTTATACTATACGTAACTATAGTCATCATGTTATACATTACATCCCTAGTGTTTCTTCATCCTATAACCAGGAGTCTGTACCTTTTGACCACCTCATCCAATCTCCCTGCTTTGGTAACCATAAATACATTCTCTTTTTCTGAATTATTTTTCTTAGTTTTTACATATAAGAGAGATCATACAGTATTTGTCTTTGACTTATTGCACTTAGCATAATGCCCTCAAGATCTACCCAGGTTGTGGCAAATGGCCGAATTTCTTCCTTTTTTATGACTGCATGACATGCCATTGCATATATATACCCCATTTTCTTTATCCATTCAGTTGTCAATGGCCACTTGGGTTGTTTCCATGTCTTGGCCAGTGTAAATAATGCTGGTAACTTGTTATTTTAAATTGGGTGTTTACTGTAGGCCTTACTGAGTGAGTGACACTTAAGGAAGGAGATTGTTTAAAAACGTAAGTCAGATCTTGTCACTCCTCCACTCAGAACCCTGCAAGGGGGTCTACACTCAGGCTGCTGTCAGGAAACTATACATGGAAAGGAGGGAAGCAGAGAAACCGCTCAGACGCTCCTGCAGTCATCAAAGGGGGAGATCACGGCGGCTGATGGTGGCAGTAGGGATGGTGAGACGTGGTGATCAGATTCTGGAGATCTTTTAAAAGAGGCTCTCTTGATGTGGTAGATGTGGGATGTGCAATATAGGAGTTACTTTGATTTCAAAGGTTTTGACCTAAGCAAATGGAATTTTGAAATTACCAGATACTGACCGAGGGAAGACTATCAGTAGAACCGCTCTGGGGTTGAAGAACAGTTTTGGACACTAAGTCTCAGATGTCCATAAGACCATCAAGTTGGGGAGCTGCCTGGATGATTGGGTATGTGGATCTG
Source organism: Mellivora capensis (assembly GCA_004024625.1). NCBI lineage: Eukaryota > Metazoa > Chordata > Mammalia > Carnivora > Mustelidae > Mellivora > Mellivora capensis. The sequence continues at coordinate 10,437 of PISX010022332.1, read as the reverse complement.
GAGTCCAAGAAAGAGGTCTGGCCTGGAGCTACAAATTTGGGAGTAAAGACAGAATCATCTATAACTTACAATAAGAAGCTTGATAGAAGAGAAAAAGCAGCCCATTATAAACCGGCATGAGTGAATCGTGAAGTGTTCAGAACCTAGTTGGGGAAAAAAAAAAAATTAATTTGCATAAGACCAGAACAGAAATGTCTGCCAAATTTCATTATTCAAAGAAATCTTGTGAGTGTGTGCGTGTGCGTGTGCGTGTGTGTGTGTGTGTGTGTGTTTCCTTTGGTATTTTGGAATTTTTTTCCTCAATACTAGCTATTTTTCTAAAAATGTTCTGAACCTTTTCATAAGAGGGAGAAAGGGAATCCTAAGGGGGGGTTCTTTGCTCAGCACAGAGCCCAATGTGAGGCTTGATCTCATAACCCCAAGATCATGACCTGAGCCAAAATCAAGAGTCAGATACTCAACCTACTAAGCCACCCAGGCACTCCCACTTGTTGAATTTCTTAAAATGAGAAAGGCCATGTATCATCCATACTCAGAAGAAGGATAGAAACCTGTACCAAAAATGTGGTAGAATCTCTCTACTCTCAACACGGAAAATGTTCTCCTGTTAAATATTTTTCTTGTTGGGACGCCTGGGTGGCTCAGTGGGTTAAGCGGCTGCCTTCGGCTCAGGTCATGATCCCAGCATCCTGGGATCGGGTCCCATATCGGGCTCCTTGCTTGACAGGGAGCCTGCTTCTCCCTCTGCCTCTGCCTGCCATTCTGTCTGCCTGTGCTCGCTCTCTCTCTCTTTGACAAATAAATAAATTAAATAAATACATATTTCTCTTGTTTTACCTACTCATCTCTGCTCTTAGTTGACATAATAATCTCGCAATCATGTATTCAGATGGCTGGCCTTCATAAGGAAAGTCCTTCTCTGACAATTTATTTCTCAGAGCACCACACATCTCTTAAATACAGACCAAGTTATTTTTTAAAGAAGAGTGTTAATGTCTTTAAGTGAACCAATCAGCTAAGAATTTTTTAGAGTCCTCTTTGTCTGTAAAGTATTATTTAGCTATCCATAATTTAAGAATTCAGAGCCACATTCCTGCCATTGTTTCTTGGTGAACCCCTAACCACAATAAAAAAGGAAATTTAGTCTCTCTCCCTGCAGGCCAGACAAAGAAAATTGCAGTGAAGAGTTCAGAGGGGCAAATTAAATGTCACTCTGACCCAAAGGTTTGGAAGGAATGTAAAAATTCCATTATGAAAACTGAGGGAGCACAAGAAATCACGGTGGTAAAGTTGAAGTACACTTGTGGGCTGATGACATTCGCATGAAAGATGGGACCTAGAACACAGAATACACAGAGAATCTGTTCCATTGGCTTTTGGACTTGAGGCAGAGGCAAACTAGACTCTTTGGTCCTTTACAGTCTTATGGATCTGAGACGGTGAGTAATTAGGGTACAGAAAACAGTGGAACAAACACTGAAAAAAACATGGAAGTTTGGAGACACACATCCAAACCAAGAAAAATAGTTGCAATATATTTAAACTCAGAGGATTTAGCTTTGATTTAGAAGGCACAGAAGAACTGGTTCCAAATCAGGCCAGGAGGGTTATGTTTATTTTGCTTTGCTCAAGTCAGATCTAATAATCCTAATGACTTTAAATGTTTCTAAATTATTCCCCAGACTTGGTTAAATTTTGTACTTGGGCCATAGTTGAGACAGCAAACACTGATTTATTTAATGTTCAATCAACCTAACTCTCAATTTGCTGGCATTCTAGCCCTCTGTACAGTGAGGATTGAAATGCATCCTCCCACCTCTAAAATATTTCAAGATTATAGCGTCCCTTTTAGAACTATCAGAGTACAGTTTCAGGATTAAGTTAACTATATTGGCTTCTTTTTCCTTTGTCTTTCTTTCCTTCCTTATTTCCTTCCTTCTATTTTTTAGGCATATGGTATCTCGCTGTTAGCCATTCCAGTAGAACTTTCTGCAGTGATGAACATGTCCTGCATCCGTACTCTGCATCATGGAGCTACTGGCTACATGACTACTGAGCATTCGATATATGGCTCATGTGCCTAAGGAACTACATTTTTAATTTAATAATTTAATTAAATTTTTATTTTTTTTAATTTAAATTCAATTAAATAACACAGAGTGCATTATTCTTTTCAGAGGTGGAGTTCAGTGATTCATCAGTCTTGTATAACACCAAGTGCTCATTACATCACATGCCCTCCTTAATGTCCATCACCCAGTTACCCCATCCCCCCAGCTTCCCCTCCAGCAACCCTCAGTTTTTTTCCTATACTTAGGAGTCTCTTATGGTTTGTCTCTCTGATTTCATCTTGTTTTACATTTTCCTCTCTTCCTTATGCTCCTCTGTTTTGTTTCTTAAATTCCACATATGAGTGAGGTCATATGATGATGTCTTTCTCTGACTGACTTACTTTGCTTAGCATAATACCCTCTAGTTCCATCCACGTCACTGCAAATGGCAAGATTTCATTTTTGTGATGGCTGAGTAGTATTCCAGTGTATGTATGTACACCACATCTTCTTTATCCATTCATCTGTCGATGGACATCTGATCTTTTTCCATAGTTTGGCTATGTGGAAATTGCTGCTATAACATTGGGGTGCAGGTGCCCCTTCAGATTGATACATTTGTATATTTGGGGTAAATACCTAGTAATGCAATTCCTGGATTGTAGGGTAGCTCTATTTTCAGCTTTCTGAGGAAACTCCATACTGTTTTCCAGAGTGACTGTACCAGCGGGCATTCCCACCAGCTGTGTAAGAGGGTTCCCCTTACTCCACATCCTTGACAACATCTGTTGTTTCCCGACTTGTTAATTTTAGCCATTCTGACTGGAGTGAGGTGGTATCTCATTGGGGTTTTGATTTATATTTCCCTGATGCTGAGTGATGCCGAACATTTTTTCTTCATGTATCTGTTGGCATTTGCATGTCTTCTTTAGAGAAGTCTCTGCTCCTGTCTTCTGTCCATTTCTTGATTGGATTATTTGTTCTTTGGGTGTTGAGTTTGATAAGTTCTTCATAGATGGTGTATACTAGCCCTTTACCTGATAAGACATTTGCAAATATCTTCTCCTATTCTGTAGACTAGTAGGCAATGTATTACTGGACAGTACATTTCTAGAACAACAAAGAAGGTACTACATGTTATTAGCCTATAGATAAACACTACCACTACATGCAAATGTGTCTATAAAACCCAGTAGTGTTCTCCATGCTGTAAGCAGAAGAAACTTATCATTTTTTATATGGTTTGTGGTAGGCCATAGGCATGTCTGCTGTGGTACTCTTGACAAATTAAGAAGGACTATTAGTTTCCTAGGCTGTCATACCAAAAACTAAGTATCCTGAAACAATAGAAATGTATTGCCTCACGTTTTGGAGGCAAGTCCATAACCAAGGTTTTAGCAGGACCACACTTTCTCTGACAGGAGAATCCTTCCTGGCTTCTTTTAGCTTCAGGTGTTTGCCAATAATCCTTCGTGTTCCTTGACATATAGATGCATTGCTTGGATCTTCTGGCTGTCTTCTCCTTGTGTGTCTTCATACTGCTTTCCCTCTGTGTGTCTGTCTCATGTCCAAATTTCCCCTTTTTATAAGAACATTAATCATTGGATTAGGCCAACCCTAATAACCTTATTTTAACTTGACTACATCTGTAAAGACTCTAAGTAAGGTCACACATTCTGAGATACTGGGGGTGAGGTCTTCAACACATCTTTTTGTGGGGGGAAAACAATTCAACATATAACGTTCAGTATAGCAATAATATTCTAGTGTGGAAGTGGGCAGATCCCTGAAAGCTGACAGGGCCCTTCTCCCACACGAATCCCTGAAAGGCAGCAGGACCAGGTCAGTTGTCCTGGCTGGCTCCCATGTCCACGGACACCGGCTTGACCACGCAACTCTGAGCAGAAGATATAGAGAAGTCTCATCCACTTGCGCTTAATCTTCCCCAGTGTCTTCTCTGCTCAGCTCACTGCAGGCATGGTGGCAAACTGAAGAGACAACAACTTTGAATGGGACTCAAGGCATCCCCCCAGACTGGCCTCTGTGGTCTGGCCTACAGTGTTGCTTTCAGAACGCACCACTGTTCATGCCCTCTTGGAAGTTTAGATGAGGGAATCTTTCCCTCAAAAAAAAAAATTGCACTTGTCCTCCTTCCCCCACCCCAATTCCCTCTGCTAAGTCAGTCTGACGTGTTTACTCCTTTTTGTCAAGCAGCCTCCTTCTACCATGCATGTGGTATTTTGCATTGCATTAAGCGTCTAGGAAACTTGGTAACATTATATAACACTCACAGGCAAAGGACACAAATCTCCCCCAGATGAAGTATGACCTTGGCAGCAGCTCAGAGAAAGCCACGGCCCTTGATGAACTAGGCTGCCAAAAGTCTTCCTGGTACCACTGGAGACCTGAGATGACCATGAAGACTCAGGAGGGCAGAGAGTCTTCACAAAAGGAAGAGAGAAGGGTGTGAAGAAAACACAGACCAAGAACTAGGTCCTGGAGTGAGATGCTGAGGAAACCACTAGGGTAGCATGAGGAGCAGGGAGTGGGAAAACAAAAGAGAGAAGGCCAATTAATCATCATCTCTAAGGACTGAGTGAAATGATGTCAACCAGAATGTCAATAATACTTTGTCAGTGGGTTGGATTAGACCAAATCTTCTTAACGGGAATAAGAAAAGACTCTTATAGTCTTTTATATCAGCACCTAGTATGGTGTCTGGGACATGAAGGTATCCAATAAATGTTAAATAGGTAAGTAAAAAAGCAAATGAAATTTGAAGATTACCATAGGAGGTTAAGGTACAGAAAAGACAGGCTCAGGTACTATTCTGGGAGCTTAGTTGGAAGATGGAGATGGAGAGTCTAACAAAGGTATCAGGAAAGAAGGGACAAAATGTGGAGAACAAAAGAATCTTCAGTAAAGTTGAATAAATACATGAAGGAAAGGAGAAATGAATGAATGAAGAGGTCACAAATAGCTGAGGTTTCTCACCTGAGACATCGGTGTTATAATGCATCAGATATTCAGATAAAAACCTGAATACAAAGTCTCCCATGAAGACAAATGCCCACAATCCCCCTGCAAGTGTATTTGGTTTCAGCCACACAGAGTTAAAGAATAGTTTCTAAAAAGATTTCCTCTGAACAAAAAAACCGAGTGGACTCAGCTAATCACACATGCCTGCTCAGACTTACTGCAGTTGGCTCCACTCCCTTGTCCCTCCTTGCAGTCCACTTTGCCCATGTGGAAGGGCTGATAATCCACCAGTACAGTTTAGTTAAATGAGTTAGACTAGTGAAATACTTTAAATTGGTTTGGTAAATCAGTACTATTCTGTGCCTTCCAAATGTTTTCCTGCCTCTCTAGTTGTCCCAGACCCTGACCCCCTCCAAAGGTCCTTCAGATCTCTCCAAGATCCAAGAAATAAAGGAGAAATGCCAGGTGTCGCAAGGATCCCTGCTATTGGATCTGCTCCATGTCCATGGCCAGTGTCTCTCTTGATGGCTAATGGTTGGTGCCATATCAGCTGCTAAATATTATTAATAGCATTCCTGCATGTAGGCCACCTGCCCACTCCCCACAAGGCATCTGAATTTGCCACCTCTGTTCAAATCTTAGCTGCTGCTCCATCTTATCCACAGGTGCTGATCTGAAGTGTCTTTCTTCTGCCAACCCCTATCTCAAAATATTTGGCTTGTTGACACTATCGTCAGATAGCCCCTAGAACATGGTTCTGTTATAGCCCCATTCCCACCAGCACCTATGCTCCACCCCTCAGCTTAATTGCCTTTCAATCCACTGCACAACTGCTAGTCAATTTGCAGCACGTCCTCCCAGAAACTCCTCTCTGCACCCTTCTGTGGGCTTCCACACACCCCCTGGTAGCTGTTTATTACAGGATTGGAATACTAAAATTTGGGGTACTCTTTGTTTCACTAAAATTTAGGCAAAACAAAGCAAGAGGAGGAAGGTTTTACTGCAGGAAAAGTTACCTAGTTTAAAAGGTTATTGTCACTTGCCTAATGAAACTCGAATAATCAGGAGATAAGAAAGAAAATCAGAAACATAATTTTTCTGTTCAACTTCTAAAGTGTTTCTTAGATGTAAGCCAAGAAAATATCTAAAGTATTAGGAGCACCATCTTAACACTGGACTCCTGCGGTGGCCAGATAAGCATTTGGTTTAGAAGGCTGTTTAAAAGAAATAAAAAAGGCATAAAATCTCAGTCATCCAATATGGTTTGTGTTAGAATAAATTGATTATCCAAAACCTAACGTGATCAGAGCTCTGCCAAGAGACTGGCAAGCATCAACTGTTGACATAGCCCAAATCCTAATCAGTTATTTGTAACAAGTGATTATTTAATAACCATTTGCATTCATCTTTGCTCCTCAGCCAAATGGAGGAGGGAAAGAAAGAGAAGAAAGCTCAGAGGGAATAAAAAGAGTTCCAGCCTTATTTTTTTCTCATTGTGAGTACAAGAAAATGTATCCATATGCAAAGAAAAATCCAATGTTGCCAGTCACACCCAGCTGAGTGAAAATTAAGTCTCTCTTTCCATTTCTAAAACTCTCTTTTTTTATTGTTCTTTCTTGCACTTTTTTAAATTAAGTTTTTCCATTTTAATTCCAAAAGAGTTAACCTACAGTGTTATGTTAGTTGCAGGTGTACAATATATAGTGATTCAACAATTCTATACATTACTTAGTGTTCATCATTATAAGTGTACTCTTAATTCCTTTCTCCTATTTTTATACCCCCCCAATTCCCCACTGATATACTTTGTGTTAAAAGAGTACCTCAGTTAAAGTTTTTTTTTCTTCCAACAAGAACAGTTTTTACTTGAAGCAACTTCCAAATACATGGTTCTAAAAGATATGTATAACACATTCCTTCCAAGAAAAATAGAATACACATTTTCTTCAGGTATACTCAGAAGAATCCCCTGGCTAAATCAAATAAAAAGAGACATAACACACACTACAAATTTAAGAAGACTAAAGTAATACTGAGTGTATTTTTCAAACACAATGGTGCAAAACTAAGGATCAACCATAAAACAAAGCTGGGAAATCTACAATGTATATTTTAAATACTTAAAATATAAATATTAAATAACATAATACTGTACAAGCAATGGGCCAGTAAGAGATCAAATAGTAGATCAATATATGCCTCAAAACAAGACAGAAAATACAATATTCGAAAACCTATGAGTTTTACAGCAAAAGCAGATGTTCAAGTGAAATTTGTGCTATAAATACATATATTAAGAAAAAAGTTAAAATAAACAACATGATGCCTAGAAACTGGAAAAACTAGAAACTAAAAAAAGAAGAAACTTGGCTGAAATTTAGTAGAGGAAGGAAATAGCAAAGAAAAAAGAGAAAGAAAGAAAATAAAGTCCAGAATAAACAATCACATACCACTGAAAGTCATGAAATTCTTGAAGAGCAGTTGACTTGTTGAAGAGGTCCTGAGAGTACAGATACTGGATGAGGAGGTTTGGTGTTGAGATGCTTCTCCTAAGAAGAAGAATTTTTTCTCTTGTAACACATATAAAAGTATAAAATTACAAAACATTAATTTTAAAAATGTTCCATTCTTTCTCAGTTGTACAAGTTCCTGAAATTCCAAAATCAAACTTTCAATCAACTACACTGAATAGTGATAAGTGTGGAAAATTTAAAGAGAAAACTCAGAGCATATTTAAAACATATTGGTGGTTTACTGAAAGACAATAAATAAACAAAAAAATGTTTTAACAGCAGTGTTGAACCAAAAAACCCCCAAACAAACAAACAAACAAACAAAATCCCCAAGTATTTCTTACTCTGTGGGGCATCACATTAAGAATCTCTCTCAATGGGGCGCCTGGGTGGCTCAGCAGGTTAAAGCCTCCACCTTTGGCTCAGGTCATGATCCCAGGGTCCTGGGATCGAGCCCCACATCAGGCTCTCTGCTCGGTAAGGAGCCTGCTTCCTCCTCTTTCTGCCTACTTGTGATCTCTGTCTGTCAAATAAATAAATAAAATCTTTGAAAAAAAAAAAAAAAAGAATCTCTCTCATTTCTTCCTAGACCAGTTTTGGTAAGAAGATTTGAAATTTGTTGTTTGACTTTCTAACCTTTTACATTACTCACAAGACAGCCCTCAACTTTCCAAGTTACTATCCTGACATCCCATGAGGAAAAAAAAAAATCTTATGTAACTGTCTAAAAATGTGATAGAATTGTCAAAGCATATGGAATCAGTTATATAAATCTTGAAAGACAAGGCAGCATTATTTGTTCTCTGATGAGAGAAGTTACCAGCAAAACAGTTAATACAAACAAGGAAAAGCTATAAATGCCATTTGATGGAGACTTTGGATGTGACCATGTGCATTTATCTTCACAAGCACCAACGAGGACATCAGCAACATTAGAAGAGCAGCTCAACAGCAACTTGCTCTTGAACCTAGGGTGAGGTACTGATGCAGACATCCCACCCCCAGTACACACCCCTATACTAGTGAGCAAGGAGTGCAGAGTTAGCTATACCTCATCCTTTTCCACTTTGTTCTGGAAGAGCTGTGCTGAGATAAGGCTCTCTAGCTGGAGTCCAAGAGACACCCCCGAGAAGCAGTCTGAGAAGATAGATTTGTCGAGGTAAGCTCTTGTGTTCCCTGAGAAGAGCCCCTGTCAGAGAAAATTGCTTCCTCATCTTAGGTACCTCAAGTGTTCCTAATCCTCCAGCATTTTTCTTTTGATGCAAATAAAAGAGGATCTTGCTGGGATGGTAAGTCCATTCAGCCCCTACCCTCCATGGCCTGGGCTAGCAAGCAAGCAAAGTTCACCACAGCCACTTGTCAAGGCTGCTGTCAGGATCCTCTTGAGCGTGCTCCTGAATTAGCAGACAGCTCAGCCAAGGTATGGGATCTGGGAGAGAGAAGAACTCTTTCTGTGTCTTTTAATTGAGGCTCCCTTCTTTCAAAATCCAACTAAGAATTCTTCTAACCTATGAAAGCTCCTCCTGACTTCTAAATAATCCCCTTGACCCAATCAGTCCATCTTGCTTTAGAGATTATAGTTTTTTGTTGTTTTTTTTTTAAGATTTTATTTATTTATTTATTTATTTGACGACAGAGACTACAAGTAGGCAGAGAGGCAGGCAGAGAGAGAGGGAGAAGCAGGCTCCCCGTTGAGCAGAGAGCCCTATGTGGGGCTTGATCCCAGGACCCTGGGATCATGACCTGAGCTGAAGGCAGAGGCTTTAGCCCACTGAGCCACCCAGGCATGCCGAGATTATAGTTTTTTAAGAGTGAAATGAAAGTATATACATATTAGTACAGTCTCAGAGGTCATGTGTGCCTCTCCTGGGGTACATGAGCTTAAGAAATCTTTCCAAGCTTTGTGTCTCAGTATTCTCAACCACAAAGTAGCTATTTGAGTATATTGGTTTTTACCTATTTATTAAACATGTATTTCATGCCCATGCACTGAGAATCAATGATGGCTTCATAAGCCCCTCTTTCCTTGAGAAGTTGATGGCTTGCCAAGATTACCCCCAAACTATCCCCATTTCTTTTCCATGGCTTCATTCCTTCATTCCATAAATATTTGACAAGTTCCTACCATATTCCAAGCATTATTCTGGACACTAGAAGGGGGGAAAGAAGAGGAGGAGGAAAGAAGGGGAGAGACAATGTTCCACAATCTCATGGAATTTACTTGGGAGAGAGAGTTTTAAAAGAAGTAGGAGGAGGCAGAGGAAGGGGAAGGAGAAGATGAAGAAGATGAGGAAGACAAAGAAGAAGAAGTGAAATGCAAGCAGGTAATGAGCCCTGGTGTTGTAGATTGTATCACACTTGGATGGAATTAGGAAGTGGAGGGAATGTAGCTTTCTGGCAAGATTATTCTGAGCAGGGAGCAAAGCAGGCACAAAGCCCTGAGACCAGAGTGCCTGGTGCTTCTGCAGACCAGTGAGGCCAGAGGGGCCAGAATAGAATGATGAGGTGAAAATGGGAGACGAGGTCAGGAGCACTTGGCATCCAGCTCATGAAGGTGACGTGAGGACTTTGACTTTTACTCTAAGGTAGAAGGGAGTCCCCTCGAGATTTTGGGTAAAGCAATGACGGAATTCCACTTTCTTTTGAAGGAAAGGCAAGGAGTGCCCAGATGGCTCAGCGGGTTAAGCATCTGAATCTTGGTTTCAGCTTAGGTCAGGATCTCAGGGTTGTGAGATCAAGCCCCACATCAGGTTCCATGCTTTGCGGGGATCTGCTTGAGATTCTTTCCCTGTCCCTCTCCCTCAGCCCCTCCTCCTGCTCACTCGCTCTCTCTCAAATAAATAAAGAAATCTTTAAAAATAAGCAAAAAACAGAGGAAAGACAAGCATGGAATC
>PISX010022331.1:0-31918 GCA_004024625.1 Mellivora capensis | reverse complement strand
AGGGAAATTGGGGGGGAGATGAACCATGAGAGACTATGGACTCTGAAAAATAACCTGAGGGTTTTGAAGGGGCGGGGGGTGGGAGGTTGGGGGAGCCTGGTGGTGGGTATTGTGGAGGGCACGCATTGCATGGAGCACTGGGTGTGGTGTAAAACTATGTATGAATTCTGTTACGCTGAAAAGAAATAAAAAAAAAATAAAGGAGTGTGATGTTTCACACACACACAAAAAGATGAAGTCTATTTTTTTTTTTTAAAAAGGGCAGAAAGTGTGGTGTAGATGAACTGATCTGAAGGAGAAATTCATCAACTGTTGCACTGAGAATTGCTACTATGAGGAGGTAGAGCTAAGGAAGCAGGCCTCTTGAGAATACCTGAGCTTGTTAGAGAACGGCCAACAGAAAGTCTCCATTTATTCGTGCCCTGCCACCTCTCCCCACATGCACCACGGTCACTTTTGAGTAACTAGCACCTCCTCTGTCCCAACAATAGTCAGAGTCCACTTTTTAAAGAAGATTTTATTTGTTTTAGAGTGAGGGAGAGTGAGTGGGGGGGGGGCCAAGAGGGAGAGAATCTCAAGCAGACCCTGCCCTGAGGATGGAACCTGACCGGGCTCAACAAGGGGGCTCCATCTTACAACCCTGAGATCATGAGCTGAGCCAGAATCAAGAGCAGAACACTTAAGCAAGTGAGCCATCCAGGCGGTTCAGAGTTCACTCACAACCTGTTTGTTTGTTTGTTTTAAAGATTTTAGTCTTTCAATTAAGGGACAAAAGCCTTAATCTGTACAATATGGAGCTCAGTAAACTAGGAGTGGCCCTTATCATCTGGGAAATTAGAGAATATGTTCAAATTCTAGGTTTCTGGTCATAAGACATCTTTCTTCTTGCATAATCATCTTTCATATTTAAAGGATAGATGACATTCCTGAGAAACCAAATGAAATGGAATTTCATACTGAGCATAAACTAGGAAACTACCAAGTCAATATTTCCTTTTTTTTTTTTTTAAAGATTTTATTTATTTATTTGACAGGCAGAGATCACAAGTGGGCAGAGAGGCAGGCAGAGAGAGAGAAGGGGAAGCAGACTTCCTGCTGAGCAGAGAGCCCAATGCGGGGCTCTATCCCAGGACCCTGAGACCATGACCTGAGCTGAAGGCAGGATTAAGCTGAAGCTTAATCCACTGAGCTACCCAGGCGCCCCAAGTCAATGTTTCTTTCAAGTCCTATGATGACAATCCTCTCCAGGATTAGATTTTTTTCACTTTGAACGCTAAGTATATTTCACACAAAAGGAACATCGGTCAAACTTTTAATTAATCAAACAATTTTATCTAAGCCAACTGACATTCTGTGCTATTATTTACAATCTGCTCTGAGAAGAAAAAGTGAGTCATAACTTAAACTCACTTAATTAAGGTGAATGAGATCATTAGCCATCCAGGTGCCTCAGAGTCCACTTTCACAATCTGCTTATCTTGAGAGCAAAATCACTCAGATACAATCCTGTCAATGCCTGAGCTCTGAATTACAAGAATCCACAAGCAGTCCTGTCCCAGAGGGACCCTTCTGTGGAGAAGGTATTATGATCAAGCTTACTTACTTGGGAGGTGGAAGAATACAGAGGAGCCTAGACTCTCACATGTAATCCCACCATTTCAATAGCAAAGTCAAATAGTGACAAGCTCAGGCCTGCTCTCAATTTTCCAAAATGGACTCTCAAAGCCTTGAATGTGGCCTCTTTCCCCTATCCAACTGCATAAGCAGAATCAAACAGAAACAACAGTACAAGGAGTTTTGTGCCCCATGCTATGAAATTTCCCTGGCCACATCTTATCTCTCCTTTTTGAGATTTCAGTTTCCCCATTTGTACAATGATTTTAAGCTGAGCTAGATCATTTGTAGGTCAATACACACTTTTTTTAGTTTATGTGCACTTTTTCTCCATTTTTGTGAAAAATTAAGTTCGTAGTGACTCCCTGACCCACTCCTCACGCTCCCCACCAGCAAGCACTGAAGTAAAGAATCCTTACACCACCACAGACAATTTACTCTTTATTGATTAAAAATGAAGGAAACATGCAGCAAAATACAAAGTCAAAAAAAGGGAGAAGGGAAGGTCAAATATTTTACATCTTCCATAATCTAGCACACGTCATAAGGAGGAACCTCCATTTATTGATACACCATTATTCTATCCTCAGATTATTAAATAGTATCAGCTGGCTCTAGGATTTGGTTCAAAACTTAAGCAAAAAAACCCAAACAAATCCATTAGTCATTTCGAGTAAGACCATACATTTCACAAACAGCATTGGCACATGTTACCTTGTGCTAAATTAGTCCTACCCCCAGGGACCAAGGGATCCTGGAGACCTAGAGACAGAGGTGTACCCTGGACCACTGCTCCTTGAAAGGAGCAAGGTCACTCGCTAGGTCGCGTGCTGTCCAACCTGGGAAGTTTCTGTTCATGTATTCTCTCAGCATCGCTGCGAAAGTCAGCAAAGGGAGTCCACCATACATCATGCAGAAGAAATAACACTGTCCTGGGTCTTGGTGTCTGGCTCCTAATTCCCAGAAGGGCAAAAAATGAACTGAAAAGAAAGAGAAAACCCTAGCACACTTCTATTGGCATGCTTGTCCCACTGCAGTTTAAAAGTCATGGCTGGCTGGGGAAACTGAACATGGCAATGGGCTGCTGCTCTCCTCCTGCCTGGGCTCCAGCCCACTTCCAAACAGAATTCTAGAACAGAATGAGGCCACCACCCTCTGGATTTATCAATAAGTAGATGATGATGGCTTGATTGAGACCAAAATACAGACTCAAAGGTAAGCCACCAGCCTGTGCCAAAGAGGACACTATCTCCTTTTCATATGTTATTCCCATCCCTCTTAAAAAAAAAAAAAAAGAAAGAAAAAGAAAAAGAAAAGCTAAGTATTTTTCCAGCAAACTGATCAATCTTTTTCCTCTCTAGGCTTGGCAGGTCTCCCACTTTTTGCCAATCCTGCTGGGACCCTGGACTTTGGTGTCTGATCCTCTCATCTACTTTCCTCCCAACAGCCACTCCAAACCCATCCCATCCTTCTCCCCAACATCCACTCCTTTCCCAGTATGCCTTTGCACCCAGGGCAGGGAAAGGAAGCCCATGACTAAAACAACAAGCTCAGAACCAAACAAGAGCTGCAACAACTCAGTTGTGGGGAAAGCTTCCAGAGATATTCCAAGAGACAACTAGGTGAAGCAATCTTGTTATTCACAGACCAATGGTACTGGAAAGGGCTTGCGTGATTCTCTAAGAGGAAGCTCTCCCCTTTCCATGGTGCCAAAGCCCATTTTCATGTGTCGTTTTAAGGCCAGATTGAGTGTCCCTTTCTTATACAAAAACTGTTAGGGCTACTTGCAGTTAGACAGAGGTTGACTGTGAAACAGTAGGAAAGAAAATCGGCCCCACCGATTACTCACATATTGCATTATGAGTGCTCGTTTTTAAACCTAAAGAATAATTTATATTATTTCTATAGAAAATCAAATGAACAGTGTCTACTCATAAATCCTAAAAGTCTCGGCACATGTGGTTTCACTTTCCTTCCTGGGTCAGGTTCAGCGCACAGAAGTGTGGAGCCCCTCCAAAAGGTCAGTGCAGGAGAGGGCTGGAAGGCAGGCCTCATTGGCCTGTTGAGTCTCCTTTATTGCTGTAGAAAGCTCAGCCTTGCATTTCCTTATGACGTGGAGGCCAGGCAAATTTTCATGGGAGGACCGAGGAGCAGTTTTTCTTCAACTGAATTTTTTAAGATTTGAAAATAAATACTTCCACAATGATATGAGTTATGATTTTTCCTGTTCAAAACCACTGCTGGGGAAATTCACTTTTACAAGCTATTACTTGATGTTTCCGCTAAAAACAGTCCAAAGTTCCACTTTTTAGGATCTGATGGCTGAAGTTCAACTACAGTCAGATGTTTTGCACCAGCTGAAGTTAAGGCTAGCAACCCTTTCTGGAGGGAGTGATGAAGAGGGGTGCCTGAGAGCAGCTTCAGCAAAACGCTTAGAAACATGAACAAAACAAGAACACAGTTTAGGCTGCCTCTTTCTGAGGCTGTGCTTTTTCCTAACAAAGGTTGCTAGAATTCACATCAGATTAAAAAAAAAAAAATCACTAAATTAAATTCTCTGGGCTCCAGATAAACAATCAACTTTTAATTGCTACTTCAGTGGTGAAGATATATCCCAAGATGCCCACATCCTGTCAGGTGTGGGAGAACAGGCAGGATGAGGAAGCCCAATATAGCTGCTACTTTCCACCCAGCGCCATCATTGGAGTAAGGCAAGATGAGCTGCCAGATCTCCCTCCTGAGCCTTGAGGCACAGTCCCCTTCTCAGCTGGAGAAAGACAGGGGACATGCACAGTAAGTTTACTAACGGAACTCTTTAAAGGGATGCTGGCCACTGGTGATCCAACTTTACTTTCCCTGTGGGAAAAGGGGGGAATGATGGCAGGAAGAACATAAAGAAAGACCTCTAAAGCTCCTAGCCGGGAGGTTTGTTGCTGGGTTCTTTGGCAGTAGTGGGTTTAGGCCAACAGAAGCAACAGAGATACGCATGTGTGGAATCTCCTTAGGCCATCTCTTTCAGGGCTGTGGTTTAGCTGATGCTGAGCTGGGCAAATCCTATTAGTTTACCATCATCAGGAATATCCGAGCCTTCGACACCAGATGCCTAAGAACCAAACAAAATGAGAAGCTGTGGTTATTTGTAAACAAAACTGCACAGTAGCAATTAAAACTGATATAAGGACTGTGGGAAGGAAGACAGCAGGGTACACGTCCCTGGGATATGAGAATGCAGATGAAGGTGTCTCTTCCAGAAAAGGTGGGGTCTGGGTACAAAACTGGAGTCAGATTGGAAACACTCTCTCTTAAGAGTCAAGGGCCTGGGGTAGGAGGCTTCCTGGAGGGAGAACAGAGGGAGGCCACTTAAAAGGAGACACTAGCCTAAGACCTTAGGGAGGCTAAATGAATACAATCCACCATATTTTAATATTCTCAGCACTCAGGGAATATAGAAGTTGGTCTACAGAAGCTGCTGCTGTGTAAGGACAGTTTAATAAAGAGGAAGAAAGGGCACCTGGGTGGCTCAGTGGGTTAAGCCTCTGCCTTCAGCTCAGGTCATGATCTCAGGGTCCTGGGATCAAGCCCTGCATCAGGCTCTCTGCTCAGCAGGGAGACCGCTTCCCCCCGCTTCTCTCTCTGCCTGGCTCTCTGCTTGGGATTTCTGTCTGTCAAATAAGTAAATAAAATCTTTAAAAAAAAATAAAGAGGAAGAAATGAGTACCAGTTTGAAAGTGACAGATCGATTTGACTGAGGTTCTTCCACAATTTTCTGCAAATTCGCTGCCACTGTAATCATACAAACAGAAAGTAATAAGAAGCTAAATAAATCCATTTCCTACCGTATTTTAAAAACTTAAATGATAGCTCAGAATCTTCTATGTTCAACCAAAATGGAAATGGAACGATAACTCACTCCCCAAACAAAAATTATCTTTTAAACTCAACTTTAAGTAGCACAAATAAATCTCGAATCATGATCAAAGTAACTTTCTTTAAGATGCTGTGTTAACTGGGGTAAGGTCAAAGAGGAAGGATTTGCCTATTCATGGGCCAGAAAGCTCTATCCTGGGAGCTGTCGAACTCTGGCCTGCAGCCTATTTCTAGTCGGCTGTGGGCTAAGAATGGTTTAAAGAGGCTGGAGACAGTGAATGGCCCACAAGCCTAAACTATTTACTAACTGGTTCTTTACAGAAAAACTTTGCTGACTGGCCCCAGACAATGGTCTTTTCCTTCAATAACAGATATACATGGGCTGGTTGTACCTTTTCTTACTTTCTGCTTATTCTAGAAATAAGCCTCTAATGAGTTTTGCTTACTTCTTTCTTGCTCTGTTAAGGATAGAGTTTCACCCTCCCAAATGAACTAGATATGGCTAAGTATACTTTAACTTGTGATTACTTTAACTTGTGATTACAATTGTGATTTGTGATTGATGTAATTGTGATGACGTCATCAATTCTACTAGAGTCTCCCAGCTTTCACCTACTGTCACTGGAAGTCACAAAGTGAACTCTGAAATGAGATTTTCTTTTTTGTGAGGAACTATTACCAATACCTGTATTTCAGCAATGCCAAGACCATTCCAAGACCCATAAGATCCGCTCAATGGAATCAAAGCCTGTTTTCTAGGTCCTAAATATATAGACAGAGACACCAGGACACAGGGCAGAGCACAAAGTAGTTACCTATTACTAAATCCCTTCCGTCGACAAGGCCAGCAGAAATGAGTTCCTGAGATACACCCTCCGCTGTATCTGCAAGGAAAAAAAAGAAGGTGCTCCATTACTTGTGCATGCACGTTACTGCTAACTCCTAGAGCAGATGTTGGCACTGTCAGGCCCAAGCTAGCTGCTAAATTCACAGAAACAAAGAGGCAGGGGTGGAGGGGGTCTTCCTTCCACACAAAGGTTTCTCCGACCACTGGGCTTACCTCAAGTGGGAGATTCTCTTAGGTCTAGCTGGAGCGCAGAATCTCTAGCAACCAGATGGCCAGTATCAACTCACCGTAAAGATAACTTGCAAGGAAAAGTCCCATTCTGAGGGCAGCCCTGGCCCCAGCCCCACCAGCTCTGAGATATGATGATGTATGTGCAACATCTTCAGGGCTGGTATAATGGAATGATTTCTTTTCAAGCACATCTTGAAAGAACAAATTGTAATCTCTTCTCTTCAGAGATCACATCCCAAGTTTTTTGCTAACATCATTTTCTTTTTTATTCTGGTGGGCTTTTCTTCATATCTAATGATTTTACATCATATAATCCGCTCAATGGTTGTAACAGAAATGAAAAGACAGGGACACAGCATCCCTAACTGATCTCCTCTCCAACTGAGTCAGTGCTGCCGCTTCCTGAGGGCTGAACACTGAGCCCGAAAGGACAGGAGGACCTCTGGGGAGTGGGTGGGCACACATTTGTGCTGATGACCAGCGACTTGAATTAGTTCCTTGAAATGGGATTCTTCCTGGTTTTAAACTGTGAAATGAATACACCTCTGCACACCTGCTTCCGTCCTCTTTCATACTTAGTTGCTGATGGTATCGAGACAGCATGAAGAATGAGCACTGCACACAGGATGAATGTGCTGGCTGCTGGCCACCTCCCAGTCTGAACACTTGAGTAACAAAGGCAAGAAAGAAACAAGTCTCATCCCAGGGAGAAGTTCATGGCCAGAAACTATGCCTGACAGGACTCTGCTTCAGCCTGGGAAGAGAGGAGGCTAGAAGCCTTGTTTCTTCTTTACTGTCATGGAGAAGTACAACCTGTGTGGATATGAATTCCAGAGGCACCTCTTCGGCTGTGTGAATGACAAGTTACCTCCCCTTGCTCTAAGCCTAGTTTCATCATCTACACAAGGGGGACAATAATCTTCCTTAGGAGAATGTTCTGAGAATTTAATGATAGAAAGCTTAGCACAATGCCTGGCCTACTATGGTAGGCAGTAAATTAGAGCTACACTCATTACTGTTTGTATTATACTAGGTCTTATAAGTGAGGTTAGTAGTAAATAAATTGAGTTTTTATTTTATTCATATGCCACCCAAACCCTTTAAAACAGGAACATTTTCATCATCTTTTAAAAGCAAAATATAAAGGACAAAAACATCACAACACATTTCATTAAATAAATTAGATGTTATTTTGTTTTCAATGTTTTTGATGGCTTACCTCTCCCAGGAGTAAACTCGAATCGAATATCATTTAGTTCTTTTTTTGAATTCCTACAAAAGAAAAGGGAATGTGTAAAATAAATTTCTGGATTTATGCATACTGACTCTGCCAACATATAACAGGAAAGCTGTGCCTCAAGAAAAACCATTCTATTCCCATAGATCCTATGACCTATCCTAATGAGCTCACACTGCAGGGCTCAGAGCAAACTACTCAGAGTGACCATCTAACTGTCCTACAACCCTTTTAATTTATGTCCTCCAGTGGTCAATATAAAAACCTCGTGCTAACACTACACTTATTGTGAGGAACACTGAGTAATGCATAGAACTGCTGAATCATTATATTATACACCCGAACTAATATAGCACTATACTTTAAATGGGGAAAAAAAACTACCTAAGCACAAAGTAAGAAAAAAACAAAAAAACAAAAGCCCTCATGCTTTTGAGGAGATTCTTTGAATTTTTTTTTTAAGATTTTATTTATTTATTTGACAGACAGAGATCACAAGTAGGCAGAGAGGCAGGCAGAGAGAGAGACGGGGAAGCAGGCTCCCCGCTGAGCAGAGAGCCAATGTGGGGCTTGAACCCAGGACCCTGAGATCATGACCTGAGCTGAAGGCAGAGACTTAACCCACTGAGCCACCCAGGTGCCCCTTGAGGAGATTCTTATAGGCCTACTTTCATCCTTAGTCCCATTAAGATATCACATAAACTAAGAGGAAAATTCCTGTACGTGCACAGGAAGGTATAATAAAAATGATACAGGATGAAAAGATTAGTATCCAAAATAATACAAAGGACTTACACAACTCAACACCAAAAAAGCCCAAATAATCCAATTTAGAAATGGGCAGAAGACATAAACATTTTTCCAAAGAAGACATCCAGATGGCCAACAGACAAATGAAAAGATGCTAAATATCACTCATCATCAGGGAAATGCAAGTCAAAACCACAATGAGATACCACCTTCCTCTTCTCAGAATGGTTAGAATCAACAACTCAAGAAACAATATGTGTTGGCGAGGATGTGGAGAAATAGAACTCTTGTGCCCTGTTGGTGGGAATGCAAACTGGTGTAGCCTCCATGGAAAACAGCGTGTAAATTCCTCAAAAAGTTTAAAATAGATTAACCAAATGATCCAATAATTACACTACTGGGTATTTACCCAAAGAACAGAAACACACTGATTGAAAGGAATACACGCACCCCTATGTTTACTGTTGCATTATTTTCAATAGCCAAGATATAGAAGCAACCCAAGTGTCCATTGATTGATGGATGGATAAGATATGTGTATATACAATGGAATATTACTCAGCCATAAAAAAGAATGAACTCTTGCCATCTGCAACAACATGAATAGAGCTACAGAGTATAATGCTAAGGGAACTCAGTCAGTCAGAGATGGACAAAAACCGTATGATTTCACTCCTATGTGGAACTCAAGAAACAAAACAAAAGAACAAAGGAAAAAAGAGACAAACCAAAAAACAGACTCTTAACTGTACAAACTGATGGTTCCCAGAGGGGAGGTGGGAAAGGGGACAGAGAAATAGGAGATGGTGATAAGAGTACACTTATCTTGATGAGCACTGAGTACTATATACAGAATTATTGAATCACTATATTATATACCTGAAACTAACACCAAATGTTAACTGGAATTAAATTATTTTAATACTGGAATTAAAAACATTTTTAAAAAATGTGTGGCAGCATTAAAAAAAATAGAGGATACCCTTTTCCTCCTCACTCCCACCCCAGGCTCCCCTAGAAGAGTGCCTCGCCCACTACAGGTGTTCAGTCTTGGCAGCCTCACAAAATGAAATACATGATGCTCCCCCAAATTCCACAGGAGTTCAGACAATGAGGGCGAAGGAAAAGATGAGAAAAGGAGTTGGACCCATACTGGCAGCAGAGTTAATACATGGCTCCAGAGATTTAAATGTGTGCCTGGTGAGGGACAGTTACCGTAATCACTCAGCAAACCATGTACTGAGATTAACCAGGCTCCCTGGAGGTTCTGGTTAAAAGTGGGCATTTAGAATACTATATGTAAAGGCAGACATGTTTGATCACTAAGGACCCAAATCCACTTTAGCTAAACAATGCAGAGGGCTAGGTCTACCTGATAGATACTTGAAGATGTTCCTGAAGTTGTGTTTAGAATGTAGCTACCCGTCTCTAACACAATCTATCCCCAAATGATTTTCCCCTTCGTACTGCCTTCTCTTTGTACCTGTATACAGATTTCTACTTCTGCGTGTATACCACCCGAAGTGTCTTTAATACAAATCAGCTTTCAACCTAGATTTGACAAGTGAGGCATTTTATTCACTCTTTACTTAGTATCCTGCCACAATAACCAACAGTGTGATATATAGTCTTCTTGATACATAATTGGTTAATCCATTCTTTCTGAAAGCTGAATAAAAAGATTGAACATTCAGCGTCATTTTAGTGATCTAGCTGGCAGCCAAGCGCAAATCCTTCAAAGACAGCAAGACGCTAAACCGGACTAAATATGTTTACCATCTCTTCTAGTGGTTTCACTTCAGAGTCTTCATCAGTGAGAGAGAGAACATAGTTTCTTCTTCCATAAACAAGTCTGGAACACAGCCCACTAAAAAAAACACTCTCTCAAAAAGCTAGCTGTATCACTTACAAGTAAGTATCTTCTCTAACTTACTGAAGCACAGGTCAAATATAATTTTTTTTTTTTAGACAGAGATCACAAGTAGGCGGAGAGGCAGGCAGAGAGAGAGGAGGAAGCAGGCTCCTCACTGAGCAGAGAGCCCGATGCGGGGCTCGATCCCAGGACCCTGGGATCATGACCTGAGCCGAAGGCAGAGGCTTTAACCCACTGAGTCACCCAGGGGACCCCAAATATAATTTTTGTACTAGTAGCTGCTACATGATTTAAAAAAAATGTTTTTAAAAGAGACAAATGGTATTCTTTTTGCACAATCAGAATTGGACAAGATTATCAAGACACTTTAATGAGTCTAAAACTATCTGTGATAAGACTAGGTATATTAACTAGGCTTTTGTAAAGGAAAGGTAACCCAATCTGCTTTCTTCACACTGATGGCACAGTTTCATTGCTCCGGGTGGTAGAATCAAAACATTCTCAAAAAAGATCTCCCTGCTTCTATCTCTGATTATGGTCATACTGAGAAGACGACTAGGAATTCGTATGTGGGAAGAGGAATGAGTCCATGGTAATTCAAGGAAACCCTTTTTAAAAATGTTAGTAGTAACGAAGGTCTGAGTTGTCTCAGGTGATACTTTTAATTTCACAAACAGAACGAGACCCAATTAGAACAATACAACAGCCATTGCTAGTCTAACAAGAAAGCTCTGCAATCCTAACCCAACTACCTCCAAGAGGAGAGGGTCAGAATGAACAGACTGCCACCTATGGCACTTCTGTGAGCAATCTGTCAGAGCCTGGCTATAAGCCCCACCAAGAACCACCGATTCAGAACACCTGCTGTAAAACAAAGAGACCAAATATATTCTCAGAAGGTTTTCCTTTCATCTTTTAAGAACAAGGCCTTAATATGATCTATCACAATCAGAAAGCACTCTACTCTTAGGTCAGTTGATTGCAGAGTCCATGATATTGGCCAAAATTATAAGCCTAATCTTCAGATAAGCCAACCAGTGCTGTTCCCCTAAAAACTGTTCCTCAGTTACAGACCATACTCAATTACAGAACCTAAACTAGCTGTATTGAAAAAACGACTAATGGAAAAACAGCTAAGAGAATGTGTTAACATCCAGGTCCTTGCAATGTTGCTGTTACTTTTTTTTTTTTTTTTAAGATTTTATTTATTTATTTATTTGGGAGGAGCAGAAGAAGAGAGAATGTTAGGCAGTGAGTGTGGAGCCCGATATAGGGCTTGACCTCACAACCCTGAGATGAAACCAAGAATCGGACGCTCAACCAACTACGCCACCCAGGGACCCTGTAGCTCTTACTTCTGAGGGAAACAATACCCCTGCGATGCCCAGCACTTGATACTGGGGGGCACACAATCTTATCCAGTTACTCTCAGGCACGGACTATTAGAAAAAAGAGTCCCTTTCAAAGAGAAAATAGCACATTTAGAGTATGCAGAAAACAAACAGAAGATGTTTACTTACCTTAATCTGAGTACTAGGCTGATTGGGATCGTGGTTTCTTGTGAGTCTGCTCCTGAAGGCAGAGCCTAAAAAACATTGAAAGGTATAAAGTCAGTGTCTGGACTACTAAGCATGAAGGTGACTAATGGTCATCAGCAGAGGAAATGTCCACATGGCAGCAATTTCCTTCACTCTCAGTGAGTCCAGACCCAGACCAGTGGCTGGGACATTCCCTGCTGTGGCAGGACGTGCACGCTGAGGCAGCAACAAGAGCTGAATGTCAACCTGAGGCAAGCACAATTAAAAAGAGAATTCTCAAACCCACATGAAATTCCATACATAGCCACATTTATATTTTGTTTACTCAGATCCCTCTTTCCCTCCACAAGGGTGAAACACACTAAAACTGGGGTTCTTTCCTTTAAAAAAAATCTGCCAGTGTATCATGTAGCAATATACAAGGTAGGATCTAAATCTGCCCCTTAGGAATCCACCCAGCCTGAGATTCCAGATCTTTTAATGGGTAAATTAATCCTCTCTGCATTGTAAGCTATCCCCTGTGTACTAGAGAATATATATTCTAAATACGTAGTTTATAAAGTAAATCCAATCTTTCCATCAGTTTTCCTAAGACAACTCTATCTTTTTAGATATGAAGGAAAGAAATGGAAAGCTTAGGTCTGATGAAAAGACTACATGAAGCCAGCACCATGACTAACGGGAAGCTCTCAGAGCAGTGGCCTCCAAAGGCAGATCACCACCACAATGCAAAAGAAAAAAAATCAGAGAACTTCCATCTTTACTTCTTTCTTTTTTTTTCTTTCTTTCCTCTCCTTTCCCTTTCTTTACTTTCCTTCCTTCCTTTCTCTTTCTTTTTTTCCCCCAAGATTTACTGATTTATTTATGAGACAGAGAGAGAGAGAGCACAAGTAGGCAGAGAGGCAGGCAGAGGGAGAAGCAGGCTCCCCACTGAGCAGGGAGCCCAATGCGGAGCTCGATCCCAGGACCCTAGGATCATGACCTGAGCTGAAGGCAGATGCTTAACTGACTGAGCCACCCAGGTGCCCCCATCTTTATGTTTTTCAGTCTAAAAAAAAGAAGTTTCTAATATTTGATAAATGAACAGACTCTGGAAACCTCACATCATGTGCTATGCACAGTATTTGAAGTTTCCTGAGGGAAGACAAGGAGGCCATTGCCCTCCTTCCCTTGACTGCTTTCAGTGTATGAGGATTTAATGATGCCTGTGTGTGACTGATGATGGGCATTCGCAGACTATATTACATAACTACAATTAAACCAACTCCCCAAATTTCTGATATTTGGAATGTTTCCATTGTTAACTTATTTTGCTGCTTAAAAGCCTGTATGATCCTTGAAAAGTTCTCTTATCTGCACACACTGAAAACTGTGAAAACAGAATTTCTAACTTGTTTTAAAAACTACCACAACATCAACCTTATTACATAAGGTGCTGCTCCACATCAATTTCTGCTTTCTTCCTCTACCCAGGAGACTGGCCACTGAAGTGCACTCCTGCTTTACCTGAGCTGTTTTTGCTGGCTCTGCTGGGGGTGGGGGAGAGACTTGAGTTGGCTGTGCAGGCATGTGCCCAGCTGGGTGAGGTAGATGAGCAGTAATCTGTTCTGGAACTTGGAGTAAAGTACCCACGGGATCAGTTGTCGGAAACAGCTGTAACAGAAACATACACACAGTGCTGCTTAGTTGAGTGAAAAGGAGGCAGGTCTACTGATGGGCAAGCAGAGCCTCCCAGAGTGACATTTTCAAAGTAGTTTTTGTGTAGTGTACTGCCACATCCCTAGCTCTCTTGAATACATCTATTTCAAATGGAAGTCAAATATTTCTACTAGGCTTTATTGTTTATAACAACTTTTTTGAGGTGTAATTCACATCCCACTAAATTCAGCCACTGTAAGTATAAAACTGGATGATTTCTAGATGATGTTCTAGCAAACATCACTATGATCTAGTTTTATTTTTTTTAAAGATTTTATACGATCTAGTTTTAGAACATTTTCATCAACTCAGAAAGTTCTCTTGTGCCCATTTACATTTAATTCGGGCTCCCACACCCAGCCCTAGGTGACCACTGACCTCATTTCGGTCCCCATCAGTTTGCCTTTTCCAGATCCTTCATATAAATAAAATGCATGCACTGTTTTGTCTGCCTTATTTCACTTAGCACAATGTTCTGAGGTTTAGCCGTATTACAGCCCATAGTTTGCTTTTATTCCTTCAGAATAAAATGTCATTGCATCATATTTATTTTTAACTACATCTATTCTATTTCCTTTGCCCAATAAAATAGCACCTCTAAGACACAGATTTAAATAGTAAATCTACAGAAGCTACATTTTTCTAGGTCTGAAAACCTTCCACTACTTAAAAAGAAAGACAAGTAATCAGTGATTGACTAACGAATCTGAAATGCTTTTCAAAACAGATACAAAGCTTTATAACCAACACAGACATTATGTATATGTATATATATAAAATTTTGCATGTTTGAAATATTTTATAAATTTTAATTATGTAATGTGGGGACAAAAGACTGATGTTGAGTCGAAAATAAAATTAAACTATTCAAAATTACAAGTTGGTGAAAAAAATACTAAAGTTGGCTACAATTTAGAATTGAAAGAGAAAAAAACCGAAAGGGCAACAAAAGAGGTCTAATAGCTGATATTATATAAACAAAGTTAAGAGACAAAGTAGTATAATTTTGTGTTCCTTTAGCTTCATAGAGAGGAAATTAAAAGTAACTCTGGTTCTGGATTTTGACAGAAAAACAGAACATTAAGATTACTTCTGAAAATGTTAACATTAAATATTAGCATTATTTCAAAAGGAGCTTCCAAATTGCATACACGTGTTTACCTATAATAAGAACAGAAATGTTAGACAAAATCAAGAAATGAACTGATATGGAGAAACTGGAACCTTGTGCACTGCAGGTGGGAGTGGAGGATAGTGTAGCCACTATGGAAAACGGGAAGGTGATTCCTCAAAAAAAAATTAAAAATAGAATGATCCTCTTCTGGATACAGACCCCCACGAATTGAAAGCAGGAACTAAAACAAATATTTATCATGTAGCCATGTTCACAGTGGAATTATTCACAATAGTCCAGAGGTGAAAGCAACCCAGTGTCTGTCCAGTCAAACAGGGAAACTAATGTGGCAGATATATCCAATGGAATATTATTCAGCCTCAAAAAGGGAGGAAAGAAGGAAATTCTGACACATATTACATGGGTGAACCTAGAGGGCATTATGCTGGGTAAGATGAGCTGGTCACAAAGGACAAATACTCTGTGAGTCCACTTACATGAGGTATGCAGAAAGCAGTAGAATTCAGACATAGTAGAGTGGTGGCTGCCAGGGGTAGGGGGTGGGAAACATGGGATGATTGTTCATCTGGAGATGGACAGTGGATAGCTACGCAACAGTGTGAATGTACTAAACACTACTGAACTATACCCTTGAACATGGTGAAGATGTTAACTTTTACGTTATGTGTACTTCACCAGGGATTTCAAACCCAACGACAAAATAAGGAGTGCAGGAGTATGAGTATGAGCACCTGAGAGTCCATGTGGGGGTGCTACTGAGGCAAAGGGACAAGGATAAGATCATAGAACAACTCCAGATCAACTATAAAATGACCTCTCCATCAACAGTGGAGAAACTAATTAGTCAAGATAAAGTAAGAGTAAAAAAATAATCTTAAATTCTTAGATTACAAGAAGAAAAGTTACTTCTTGCACACACTTCATCTCTATCTCTGGCCAGCAGATGCTAAATTTGGTACCATCCTCGTTAGGGGATACAGGGTGTGGTGGCAGGAGCCAGAGCACCCAGGGAACAACAGAATGGCTCTTCTTCCCGCTGGCATTTCCCTGCCCAAAGCCACTGCTATGAGCATGAGTAACTTCAAGGGGTAGGGAGATGCAATTCCACCATGTAGCAAGAAGAGGAGCCAGAAATCCTAGTGAACTACAGTTCTATAAATTGTCAGATACTGGCCTATAAATATGCTACAGTACAGTATTTTAGTCTTAAACAATACTATATGCACAAATCCTGTACCTAACAGTGTGCAAAAATCGTATGCCATCCACACAAATCAAGTAGAAAAATAAGTACTTTTAAGCACCGGGGGCAAAATCAAACTGATTTAAGGGGGCAAGACGTGTATCATTAAACCAAATACTGAGCTTGCAATGCAGGCTGCCAGAAGGAAGAATGTATCACAGAATGTACCTCCAGAAATAATTGTTATCTTCAAGAAATGAGCAAAAGGCAAGCCTAACAGGACTCTGTAGGATTCCTATCACCAAAAGGCAAGAACTAAAGACAACAGAATCTACATGACAAAAGACAATGGGGGAGGAGGACCGGATAAAAAGAAAAAGTAGCATATGACAAATCCCTGGACGGATTAATGCAATAAGATGACTTTCCACATCAAGCTACCCAAGCCAGAAAAGTAATTCATAAAATCAGGCAAGCAAGGAAGGAACAACTTTCTGAGCCTTTAGGTCAACTTTTAAATGAGTGCAACAGCACCAACTTACTGGAGAAGTCCATTTAAGCTCAGAATCAGTATCTCCGGTGAAATCTGATTGCTATAAACTCTCATTCTCACTTAGGCCCATATAAAAAGATGTGCTTAACATTAAAACCAAACCAAAACAAAATGACTGATTTTTAATGATTCAAAAACCACAACTACTTACCTCAGAATTTGATAATGGTTCTTTCACTCGGGGAGACTAAAAGAAATACAAAAAAGGCTTATTAACTCAAAACTTAGGTTACTTGTAGTCAGTTCCAAACTGCACAGAATGTTGAAACGCAAGTAAACTCCATTTCATTCTGATCCATAAGTTAAGTCACTGGTAACTCTAGTGAATTTTCTGGAAAAAGAAAATATCATGATACTATTGTATTCTTTGTCCAGGTAGTCTTTAATACATCAATGTCTTACGGTATTTTAAAAGTTCACAACTTGAGGTTTGTTTTTTTTTGTTGTTTTTTTAAATTTATTTGACACAGAGAGAGAGATCACAAGCAGGCAGAGAGCCAGGCAGAGAGGGTGGGGGGAAGCAGGCTGCCTGCCGAGCAGAGAGCCCGATGCGGGGCTCCATCCCAGGACCCTCAGATCATGACCTGAGCTGATGGCAGAGGCTTAACCCACTGAGCCACCCAGGTGCCCCACAACTTGAGGTTTATAACCAAACATAATGGGACGTGAGTTTTCAGACAATAGGAGGTCACATTCTTCAAAGTACAATTTTTCTACTAATCATGAACATACTTTTTAAATTTAAATTCAATTAGCCAACAAAAAATACATCATTAGTTTCAGATGTAGAGTTCAATAATTCATCAGTTGTGTTTAACACCCAGTGTTATCATGAACATATTATATATATAATATCCCAGACCGAATGTAAGCCTTCAAGCTAATTATCCAACACATCTTCAAAGCAGAGTAATTCAGGTTATGGGCTTTAATGAAGAAAACTCTTGAGTCAAAACTGAAAAACCAGTTGTAATCTGCCATATGAACATCTAAGCTAAATTTATTTAGTAAATCATAGCATCAGTGATTCTGGATACAGGCAATTGGAGAATACAAAAACAAAATAAAACAGAACAAAACACCCTTACCCTATATCTAAACAAATACCAATTTATGGTCAATGCTACCAAGCATCAATTGAGATTACCTAAAAGGTCAGATTATCCAGCTTGGGCTTTTGTGAATTTTCATCACCACTTTATTGAGAATCAAGGTTCAGGCGATAACTAACATATCACAGCAACTATATTGGCCAAACCGAACCTTTAAAAAAAAACTTAGTATTGGGAAATAATTTCAAACTTACAGAAAAATTGTTAGAATGAGAATCATTAACCTTTCTTCCTTATCTGCTTTCCTATTTAAGATGTTCACTTTCTCTCTTTTTAAATAGATATACAATATATATTTAACCGGTCATATTGTTCCTGTACCATTTGAAAGTAAGTTGCATATGTCCTAGCTGCTTACCATTAAACAGTCACTGTGTATTTCATAAGAACAGGGATATCCTCTTATGTAAATCCACACTACTAAAGTTATCAACTTCAGTAAATTTCACAATAATGTCAATTTTAATCACCTTTTAGTCAAGGCTTTTCCAAGTTCTCCAGTATGTAGTAATTATTCCCCTTCCAACTAATGGCAATTTTGAAGAGACACTTCAAGACCCTGTAAATATCCTGCTCATCAAAAATTTCCCCTATATTTAGCAACTGCTGATGATCCTTGTCTGACCTAATCTTTATTGACTGCTTTATCATTTATCATAAAATGATGATATTCCCCTCCAATACTCTTCCACATGTACCAGTCAGCACTGGCAATTTACTGTAATGAAGAATTAGCAACCCCCCGCCCCCACTTATTTATCCATCTATTCATTATTGCCATGGATTCATGGATTCCAATTTTTAAAATGATTTACAATTAATTTATTACTACACTTAATGATTTTGATAGTTAAATTCTAATTTGGTGAGTGGGAGCTCATTCAACTTGGTGCACCTGTTATCAAATTATGACTTTCTTTTTTAATAAAAAACCTTTCTTTTTCACAAAAGAAGATATTCCAGATTCATCTTGTATTTTCCCCATGTAAGCCTCAGAATCATCCATTTCTCCAAGGAGCCCTCATTCTTTTAGTAGAGAATGACATTAAAGACCAAGATCTGGGCATAGAGTGAGCTCACTGTTACTGCTTTCCTGACTCTCTGCATACCTGATAATCTTTGATTAGATGCTAGATGCTGTGAATATTACTTTGCTGCAAGCTGATAATTTTGTATTGCTATAAATCTTCTCAAGCTTTGTTCTGGAATACAGTAAAGTTACTTGGAAATGGCTTAAGCCTTTTGGATCTTGCTTTTATGAGCTGTTAGTTGCATCTGCAGCAGGGCTCAGTATAGGGCCATATGCTCGCCAATACTTAGACAAGACCTTTCTGAGAACTCTACCCAATGCCTTGTGAATTACAGGCTTCTCCACTCTGACTGGTGGGAAGAGGCACTGTTCTTGGCTCTCTGTGAGCGCTGGGCACTGTCACCCAGTCTCAGGTGGTTTTCTCACATGTATTTCTTAAAGAGTATTCTGCTGAACACTCAAAAAGGAAGCTCTGTAGACTTCTAAACTTCTCTCTCTGTATAGCTCTCTCCTCCCTGGTACTCTACCTTATTGATTTCATCTGCCTTGGTCTCCCTGGACCCTTAGCCCTATTTTCTCAACTTGGGAAAACATTCTTCAAGCTATAATGAAGGGAATAATCAATCAAACGAAACTGCTCCACCACTGACATAAGTGTTAGAGTGAGCAGAGAGGGTCACTAACATAGCTATTTTAACTATACTATAGTTACTACATCTCACATTATCTTCAAAAAGTAAGACATGAAGGTATAAAAATGAACAGACACAAAATCAAACTTAAAATATTTAATGTCTGTGATATAAAATAGATTGAATGGGATTAGCAGCATTAGGCACCACAGAAGAAAAGATGAATGAACTTGAAAGCCAGCAATAGAAACTGTGCAAAATGGGACTGAGTAAAAAGAGAATTTTTTTAAAATGAGAGGAAAATCAGTGAGCTGGCAATTTTAAAGCAGCTTAATATACAAGTTACTGGAGTCTCCAAAGTACACGAAGGGCAGAAGAAAGTATTTGAAAATATAATGGCTAAAAAATTTCCAAACTTGATAGAAACCAATAAACACACAGATGCAAGCTCAATAAACCCCAAGCACAAGAAACATGTAAATAAACCAACCAAACAACCAAACCAGGCATCAAATTGCTCAACTCTATTCAAAAAGAAAAAAATCTTAAAAGCAGCCAGGGTAAAGATACATACAACTTATAAAAGAACAAGGCAAGGATACCAGCAGATTTCTTAAAAGAAACAATACAAACAAGAATATGGTGAAACAACGTCTTTAAAGTACTGAAAGAAAGAGCCTATCAATCTAAAAGTTTATACTTAGCAAACATATCTTTTCAAAACAAAAGGGAAACAGACATTTTAAGACAAAGACCTGAAAGAAATCAACACCAACAGATCCACATCACAAAAAATGTTAAGGAAAGTTCTTCAGAATAAAGAAAATGATATAAAGATGGAAATTTGGATCTACACAAGAGTCTATAATGAACATGTGTGGAATTTTGTCAAAGTTTTTTCAGAACATATGAAAATAAGAGTATGATTTGTCTTCTCGGTAGGCCTATTAGATTTTGTCAGTTTTTTCATCTATCTTTAGGCCTATTAATATGATAAGAATTCCTAATATTGAACCATCCTTGCAGACTACCCCACTTGATAATAGTGTGCATTTTCAGTGTAATTCAATTTAAACAAGACTTTCCTTTTACAAAAGTATTCATGTCCTCAAAAATAGTTATAGAATATGAGAAATACAGAAAATTACTTATTTTGAGAACAAATTCTATAATTTTCTAAGCTATTTACATACCAGTGTATTAGGTTATAAATACTATAAGTATTTCAGAACTACAAAATTTTATTTTTTTTTATTTTTAAAGATTATTTATTTATTTGAGTGACAGAGAGATAGCAAGAAAAAGCAGAAATGGGGAGGAGAGGGAGAAGCAGGCTCCCTGTGAGCGGGGAGCCCAATGCAGGGCTCAATCTCAGGCCCCTGGGATTATGACCTGAGCCGAAGGCAGAAGCTTAATGGACTGAGCCATCTAGGTGCCCCCCAAACTACAAAATTTTATTTATTTAAAAAAAAATTTTTTTTAAAGATTTTATTTATTTACTTGAGAGAGAATGAGTGAGAGAGAGCATGAGAGAGGAGAAGGTCAGAGGGAGAAGCAGACTCCCCAAGGAGCCAGGAACCCGATGCGGGACTCGATCCTGGAAGTCGGGGATCATGACCTGAGCCAAAGGCAGTCGTTCCACCAACTGAGCCACCCAGGTGCCCGAAACTACAAAATTTTAAATAAATTTCTCTTGCATATGGCTAGGGGATAATAATCAGACATTATAATTTATCTTCCCAAATAAAATCTGTTGGTCAGAGGAAAAATTCTTATGAAAATCTCTTTCAAAGTAAGCTAAAACTTCAAGATTCATGTACCTCTGGCTTCCTTTGATCACTTCAATGTAACACTATAAAATATGGATTTAGGGAGGAATCATATAAAAAGTAAGGAGAAAAGAAACCTGTCTCACATTTTAATAAACTCACAATCCTATATAAACAAATGTTTATATATATATATATTTTGTTGTGGTTGTTGTTGTTGTTAAGAACTTTCCAAGGTTAGAATGTAACAAATTTTGCCAATTCTCATGGGCAAGGTCTCTACAAAGTAAAGCTTTACTTCTAGCTCTGCAAAAAGACTTCATCTGACAAGATCAACAAATATTCAGTGCTGATCAGCAAAGTCATGAGTCCTACGGCAGAGGAGAGCTTACAGGCAGGAAGAGATATACCATCTACCCACCACTAATACCACAGAAAGGTTTTAGGCAGTCAAGGCTGTGATGAACCTCAAACATTAATATTTCCCATACATATTTCTATTCCTGGGAATGAGTCCTAATAATCAACTTGAGGCATTAACTTCAGGAAAGAGTGATGGGAAAAAAAACAAAACAAGAGCTTTGTCTTCACTGCTTCAAGCAGCAAACACATACACAGACACACACAACCGTCCAGGATATAGCAACTAAAGAAAGGTATACTATTCAGTGATCACTTCTTCCGCAATGTTTAATCAGTCATCAGTCCTATCCAGTGTACTCTCATCTCAGACACAGTTTACATCTCTAGATTTTGGCCATTTTTAAATACCGTAAATATATTCAAACAGATGTGTCAGTCCACTCCTCCATGTAGGATTAAATGGGCTCCTACGGTTAATAACTTCCTCAAGGAAATTCTGTCATTAACACTTGTATTTTCTATGTTTTAGATGGTTAAGCTGAACAGAACCAGAGAATATATCATCTCAGAGGCTTCAAACATAGAGCTCTATCCTAAGCATAGAGTTTAACAAGACTTACCCTGAGTTGTGAAATTGCTGCTTTCCCTTCCTCACTTTCTTCATCAAATTCGTCATCACTCCACTCCCAGCCGCCATCTTCTGTCTTATGAAGGCGGCCACTGGAACCTGGTACTCTCCGAACCTGCACATGAGAAAGAGAGATGTGGATTATGGTAGTGTTTGATATTTACCATATATACTGTATGTGTCTTGCACCCCTCCCTTGCTCTCTGTGCTCCACTACCTACCTGTCTTTACTCCAACCGCTGACTTTCCCTATACATCTATACTCTTGGGCTCAAGCGCCATCCAAATCCTTCCTATGTGAAGTCACAGACCAAATCTTATTAATGGTTTCATGTTGAGAGATTTGAAAAATTTTTCTTCAGCCCCCAAAATAAATAAGCCCAAGACAGAGAAGATTCTGGTTTTTTCAAAATTTTAAATTTAAAAATGACAATTATACCTGCAGTTTCAAGAGCACTGTTATCTGTGCAAGTTTTGTTAAGTAAAACAGCAATCTTCTTTTATCCTCTTACTCACAGGGAACCACTTTCAATTCATTCTAGCATATTCTTTTTAAATTCATATTCCTCTAAGTAATGTGTTATTATTACCCCTTGATTCTTTGGTTTTAAGAATTACCTACTGGACTTCCCACTATGAAAGATGAGAATTTAACCCTATTATCAACCTCCATAACTCTTTTCTCAAGATACAGTGAAATTTTGGTTAAATCAATATTCAGTGTTTCCACCACATGATTTCATTAATGAGACAGTTAAGCCTTATTGTATATTACAATTACTTTTCTCTCTTGTGTAACCTTTTAATTTCCCTTGGAATTAATAATATTTGCTTATTTTCATGTACTTATCATATTTAGCCCCAGACTGTCTCCCAGTTGTGTAACTCTCCTCTCACCACATTCATATACATTAGGTACTTCTCAGGATCACCTTTTAGAGGAAGATGCTACCCCAGCCTCCTGATCTGCTCCACCCTAGACTGGTTTCTCAGATCTTCCTCTATCACCTGCCACATGACTTCCCCTTTCTCAGTTTAAGTACTTCCTCCATTATTAGCATGGCACACCAATTAAAGCCATGCATTTCTCAACTTTGATTCCATCCCCAGAACATACAGTTTACCTGGTTTAAAAAAAAAAAAAGTCTGGGTTAGTAGAAATCATTTTCTTTCATAATGCTACATGTAACTGCTTCGCTGTGACCTGGCTTGTAGGGGAGCTACTGACGTCATTATGATATCCAACACCGTCCATGATCTTTCTCCTGTCTCTGGAAACTATAGAATCCTCTTTTTGCCTCTAGTATTCCAGCAATGTGTCTTAGTGCTGGTCTATTTCCATTGATTCTGCTACGTACTTGTGCTTTTTTAATCTGGAAATTTGTGACTATTCATTTGGAAATTTCTCTTGAATTATTTTTTCAATGATTCTCTTTCTTCTATTTTCCTCCATTCTGCTTTTCTGGAACTTATTTACTCAAAATTGAACCTTCTCAAATGATCCTCTAACGCGCTTGTCTTTTTTCTTCTGTTATTTATCTCTTGGTGTTTGGGGCTCTATTTTGTGGGAAATTTTCTTAGCTTTACCATACAACCATATTAACTATTTTCATTTCTTCTATAATGTTTTCTACTTCTAAGAGCTTTTTGTTCATGGTAGTGTCAGTGTCCAGATGCTCCTTTTTAAGTACCAGCTCTGTTAAGATAAAATTCATATACCATATAATTGACCCATTTAAGGTTCAATTATTTTTAGTATATTCCAAGTTGTGTAACCATCTCCATAATTAAATCTAGATCACTTTCTTCACTCCTCCACATGGCAAAAACAACACCCCAGACCCATTAGTAGTTACCGCCCATTTCCGTATAATCCCAGTCCTGGGTAACCTTGAATCTACTCTCTGTCTCTACACATTTGCTTATTCAGGACATCTCACATAAACAGAATCATATAATTATGTGGTCTTTTGTAAGTAGCTCCCATGATTAGCATAATGTTTTAAAGGTTTATCCATGTTATGACATGCATCAGTACTTCATTTCTTTTTATTGCTTAATAATATTCTATCATATATCAGTACTTCATTTTTTTTTTTTTAAAGATTTTATTTATTTAATTGTCAGAGAGAGAGTGAGCGAACACAGGCAGACAGAGTAGCAGGCAGAGGCAGAGGGAGAAGCAGGCTCCCTGCCGAGCAAGGAGCCCGATGTGTGACTCGATCCCAGGACGCTGGGATCATGACCTGAGCTGAAGGCAGCCGCTTAACCAACTGAGCCACCCAGGCGTCCCTATCAGTACTTCATTTTTAATTGCTGAATAATATTCTATATTGTGGGCACATGACACTTTATATATCCATTCATCTACAGATGGATAATCAGGCTATGTCCACTTTTTAGTTGTTATGAATAATGCTGCTGGGAACATTCATGTACATAGCTTTGTGTGTACATGTGCTCAATTCTCCCAAGTAGGCGTAGGATGGAATTGCTGGGTCATATGGCAGCTTTGTTTAGTGTTTTTAGAAACTGCCAGACTACTTTCTGAAGTGGTTGCACCATTTCACATTTTCATTATTAGTGTGTGAAGGTTCCAATTTCCTTACATCTTTATCACAGTTGCTACTGTCTTTTTTATTACAGTCATCCTAATGGGTCTTCATTGTTTTCTGTGTAGTGTGAGGAAAGGGCTGAACTTCACAACTTAACTCTGGTAGCTACAGACAGTGATTTAACAGAGTCTAGAATTAATTAATCAATTGTGTAACATACCTTTTCATTCTAGTAGATAGCACACCTAGACATACTGTAGGCTAATATTCATTGAATGAATATATCAAAGAATACTAAAGAAAGGGTTGGAAAAAATGAGTAACACCTAAAAAAAGCATTTTTAACATATACATAACATAACAAAGCATTTTTTAACATATACTTTTAAAATGCAGAAGTAAATTTAACCAATTTCCTAAGAAACCAGAGTAAAATCTCCATTTACCTTCTTGGCTCTTTCAGAAATAGTTGGTGCTCTCTGCAGAATTTTTTCTTGAAGAAATTCTTTATTCTGGAGAGGAAAAGTAAGTTTTCTTCTTACAAGTTTTTATTGAACCAAAGAAGCTGACACCAATATTCACTACAATTAAAATGTGATATTGTAACTGTTTCATAAAGAAGTTTGAGGAAAGTTTCCATTCTTTTTTCTTTAATTCTAAAGCTCCTTTAGAAAAGGAGTCTCACAAATCGAGTTTCACAGATTGAGACAAAGCTTTAGTGCACTGTATGAGCCATTATATATGAGAAGTTTGCTTTACCATATGTCCTTCAGGATCATGTCCCACATTTTCAACTACAGTAACAATCCCACTTATCTATTCCTCTTTAGGAAATGAGATGTTAACTAACTCAGTAGCAAACTCTGAAATGAGAGTTGAGTATTTTTCATAGATTATATTACTACTACTGGCAAAATTTAGTATCAATTGTTCCTGTTAAAATTTAACCTGATGTTCAAGTTAATTTATATGAAAAATACATTTACTAATTCTAAAGCGTGTGTCTTAATTACCAAAGGTCATACAGATAATGCCCCCAGCAATTATCTGATCTACCATCATTTTTCCAAACATCACCTTAAGAAAAAGCAACTTCTTAGCAGTAAATCTAATTAGGTAATGAGGAGGATCACATGAACACATAAAATCAAAAGAATTTCCTACCTTTGCTTTTTGGAAAAATTTGTGCCTTAACAGTTCTGCTGCTGTTGGTCTAAAACCAGAAAAGAACGTTTTAATAGTTAATTCAAGTGTAATTGTGGGTTTCCATCTTCAAAAATGAGAAAAGGATTTCTTGAGCAGTGAGATAAAATCTGTGTCCTCCACTTTCCTTTACGGGCTAAAAAGCAAAAAGCAGGATAAACTAACTCGGTACAAGACACGGAGTAGAGAAGAAAACTCAAATAGAAATGATCTGATAATTATTACATGTCCTTTGCAAAATTCATTAGTGAAATGTTTCTTATGAAATCATGACTTCTTCATGGCTTTCAACATATTTGCTATTATTTTGCCAAGAATATCATTTCCCCAAAAAAGTGGGCAGTATCTAGTTTAACAAGGCATAAAAATACATGTAACCTCACAAAGAGGAAATGGACCAAGTCAAGTCCTGTGCCTCTTGACACATGCCTGCTTGCCAGCCTTCAACTTAGGAAACTACATATTCTTAAAAATAAATCTAACAATTTTCTTAAAAAACAAATTGAAGATTCTGAAAGTAATGTATATATTCAATATATATATTGAATCTACACTCAGTTTTTTGCTCAACTCTACATTCTTTCTTTGCTTGAATAAAGGCATCATCATTGTCAATTATACAAACTTGTAAACAGTATGACAGCAAATCTCTTCTCCAAGGTTCTGTATTACCTGGTCAAGTTCCTGAAGGCAGTGTTCTTAAACATTACTGTACATTATAATAAGCCAGGACTTTCAAAACAAATCCTGAGGCCCATAGCAATTAAAGCAGAATCTGTGGGGGCAAACCCACAGTTTTTAAAACTCCCCGAGTGATTCTAATGTACACTCACACTTAAGAACCAGGGCCTCAGAGGATTATTGTACAGTTTAAGAGATGTAAAAGTGCTATGCAAACTGAAAGCAGACATTATCCTTCCTATTTTCTCATTCAGTCAAGATTTCAGTATGTTCAACAGTTTGCACCACACTGCTTTATATGATTAATCCTTTTCTTCTGAGTTCATTTCCTTCCTTCTAGTATACCGTTTCTAGGAGTTCTTTAAGTGATACACATGACTGGAAACTCAATTTTTGTCTGAAAAAAAATCTTAATTTCATGCTTATTCTTGAATAATAGTTTGGCTAGACTGGGAATTCTGCATTGTGATTTTCTCTCAGAATTGTTCCAGTATACTCTGGCCTTAACTCTCATTAGGAAAGTGGCTGTCAGTCTAACTGCTATATTCCTCAGTAGGTAATCTGCCCCCTTAGCTTGCATTTAACAGATTCTCTTTGCTTTTGAATCTAGCAGTTTAGAGACTTGTGTACAAATGGGAAAAGGGAAATACTGCTTGGAATTGGTGGAGGGATGGTTCTTTAATCTGAGGCTATAAGTATTTCATCAATTCTAGAAAATTCTCAGCCTTATTGCTTTAAATATTGCTTCTCCCGATCTCCCTAATCTCTCCTTAAGGTCTACAGATACACATACATGTATATGTGTATGTACATGTATGTGCACACACACACTAAACCTTCCCATTCTATCCCCCAAATATTCATCTTTCTTTTTATATTTACATTTTTAAAAAATCTTTCTGTGCTTCATTATGAGCAATTTCCTCAGTATAGTATGATTAAGTTAAGAGCAGAAAGTCCACAGTCAAATTGTATGGGTTGGAATTCTAGCTCCAACATTTATTAACTGTGTGACTTTGGGCAATGTAACTTAACCACTCTGTGATTCAGTTTCTTCATTTGTAAAACAGGCAAAATAATAGCACTCTCCTTATATGAGTACTGTAAAAATTAAATGAGATGATATATGTTGTTTTTACAGAAGTGCCTGGTAACTTGATTAGTAGTCAACAATTATCTCTTTCTTGTTTTATTGGCTGTTCTATTTAACCAATCCACTGAAGTTTTGTTTCCTTTCTACCTTCGGAATGTTCTAAACAAGGTGTAATTTTGGTTTACAAGCTGGAAATAAGATGTTCTACAGCTTCTTTTTCTTTTGAAATAATTTTAGGCTTACAGAAGAGATGCAAAGATAATACTGAGGTCCTACGTACCTGTCACCAGCTTCCCCCAATGTTAACATTTTACATAACCGTGATATAATTATCAAGAAATTAACTAAAAATATTAACATTGCTACAGACTTTAAAATATTAATACTGGTACAACATTATAAACTATAGACTTTATTCAGGTTTCCCCAGTTTTTGCACTAACATCCTTTCTCTGCTCCAGTATCCAATCCAGGACATCATTTTGTTTTTAGTCTTCGTGTCTCCTTCATCTCCTCCAATCTGTGCCACTTTCTCAGTCATCCCTTTCCTCACTCTAGAAGAGTGGTGGTCAGGGAGTTTACAGCATATTCCTCAATTTGGCTTTGTCTGATGTTTTCTCATTACAGACTGAAGTTAAAGATCTGGGGAAGGAATACCTCAGGACTGGTATGTCCTGCACCTGGTATCAATATCTGGGAGTATGTAATAATAAGTATGTCTTACTACTGCTAATGCTAACCTGGATCACTTGTGAAGGCGGTGTCCACTTTCAAATTTTAGTTATTGTATTTTTCATTTCTAGTAGCTCCATCTGTTTTGTCTTCTTGGTCATACTCATATTCTTTTCCTACAGTTTTGATTTCCTCCATTAGGATTTTAATTACTTTAAATATACTTATAGTCTTTTCAGGTATCTTTGCATTATCCAAAGTTCTCGGAGCACTAATCCTTCTGCTTGCTGTGTCTGCTGACTCTGGTCTGCTGTGTAGCATTTTACTATGTGTTTTATAATTTCAGCTTCTGGTCTCTTCAGTGGGGCATTATTTGCAGGAATCTCATGGATCTGGAATTTAGAACAATTCGAATGGTATAGTTTTCTAATTGTTTCTGCCAGAAATAAAACTGGCTTGGCAAAACTTTTTTTATTCTCTAATCTTGTGGGCTCCTGGATAATATGGGCCATATAAATTCCGACTGTCAACTTATGGAATGTCCAGGTCAGAGGACTGGATTATTCAGGAGAAATTCTGTTGTGTCTTTGTGATGATGGACCATATTTTGTTTTCCAGTCCGTCCTTTTACTCAGAAGGCAGACTTGTAAAGGTCCCAGCCATAAGCAGGGATCTCAGTTCAGAATCCCCATTGGCTAGGCCAGTATCTCATTTTCAGTCCCCACCTGGAAATCAGAAATCTAACTGAGTATGTTATTGGAATGAACAGTGTCCCACTGAGGGTGGCCACAGGATCAGTTCATGATATATCTTCTCTGATTAGGTCATCCTCATCATTTCTAGCACCTGAGGTACAAGTTTTTAAGTTTGATAAATTTATTCAGCACTTCTGCGTATTTGTGACCAAAAAATCCTGTTATTTTAGTCAGTTAACTAAGCAGAAGCAAAAGTATTCCCTGTTTTTTTTCAAGACTAATTTATTCAGAAAAAGAAAAAAAAGTTTTTTGTTTTTTTTTTAAGATTTTATTTATTTGGCAGACAGAGATTACAACTAGGCAGAGAGGCAGGCAGAGAGAGAGGAAGGAAAGCAGGCTCTTTGCTGAGCAGAGAGCCCAAGGTGGGGCTCGATCCCAGGACCCTGGGATCATGACCTGAGCCAAAGGCAGAGGCTTTAACCCACTGAGCCACCCAGGCGTCCCAAGAAAAAAAAGTTCTAATAGCACAGGTTTGAAATTTGCTACCTTGTTTTTCTTGTCCTTTCCAGTATTTCCAACAGTAAATTCTGAAGCCCCATGAAATATACTAAAGATGTGACTAAGGGTATCAATTAAAATCTTTTGCTTTTGTT
The DNA here is from genome assembly GCA_004024625.1 of Mellivora capensis. Taxonomy (NCBI): domain Eukaryota; kingdom Metazoa; phylum Chordata; class Mammalia; order Carnivora; family Mustelidae; genus Mellivora; species Mellivora capensis. The sequence goes on along the minus strand of PISX010022331.1, from coordinate 2,306 downwards.
GATTGTTAGAGAAATCAAAATTTAAAAACTCTTAGTGCTAAAAAACTGAGTAGAATATATGTGTGAAACAGAAAAATGAGATACGTGGAAACGGAGCCCTAGGTAAAGAATCAGGAGTTTTAGATTCAAGTCCCACCTCAATGACTAGGTAGCTGACTGACCTTAAAGATAAAAGGTTGTACTCAATGACTTCCAACACCATTTGCTTCTGTTTAATTCATAGATACAGACATTAGATGATCATGTTTATTCACTTACTTGCCTTCCAATCTGTCTAGTGTTAACAAGTAAGTGCTTTGCATTTTTGGTCCACTCATAAAAATATCTTTCCAATAAGAAAATACATATGATTATTTGGTATTACATATAACATTTGCTTTGTGTATTATTTTTGTTAATAAAATTATAAACAGCATCAAAATATGTTTGCTTATGACTTTTAAATACATTAAAAACAAGCCTTCCCACTAACATGATATTTTATTAACACAGAATTCACAAAACACAAATATATGAAAAATGAGCCAGAAACTAGCTGAACTATTAGAGTACACTATATACTAAAAAGAAGGGGGAAAGTGATTCATTCATTTCCAATCTAGTGTAACAGTCCCTGTATATTTTTTCTAAAGTTTATATTTAAATAAATACAAATGCGTTTGAATATGCACAAATAACTTCCTGCACATGAATGTACGTATCTGATACTTAGGCTTCCCACAATGGTTTACAATATTAGGTGAAGAGAAATGTAAGCTTTATCTCATATTTTACCTTTTTTCTGGATCCTTTTGAAGGCACAATGAAATCATTTTCCTAAATGATTTTCCATATTTTTTCAGCATTTCTTTGTCTTGAACACCAGTTTCCAACGAAGGAGGATCATTTTGTAGTGTCAGCATTAGAACCTGGAAAAATTTTCAATATAATATAAAATTTCTGATGTCTCATTAAGTTAAATATTGTGGTCAACATTCTTCAATATAGACCACCTCCCAATTTATAAGCAGTTCACTCTAGACCAGTTATTTGGACACGGAGTTATTTAGGTGTTTTCCACACAAATAATATCCTACAGATAGTTGGTTTCCCAGGTAAAGTGGCTGCAAGGGCTCAACTGTATCAGCACTGAATGCTGTTTAGTAAGAACCCTTTCTTCATGCCCTCTGTCCCCATTCTTATACTGCCAAACTACCCGCAAAAAAATTAAAATCAGGGATGCCTCAGTGGCACAGTCGATTAAGGGTCCTGGGATCAAGTCCCACATTGGGCTCCTTGCTCAGCGGGGAGCCTGCTTTTCCCTCTGTCTGTTCTGCATGCTGCTTCCCCTGCTTGTTCTTTCTCGCTCTCTATGTGACAAATAAATCTTAAAAAAAAGTCTTTATCTTAAAAAAAAACTTTACAAAACAGTTAAAATCACAGCAAACTTAAAAATAAAATACAATCAAGTAATAAATAAAACCATAGCAAAATTAAAAATGTGATCTTGCTGATTCTACCTATTCATGGCTCTGTTTTAACATGACCCCCTGTAATCTGGCCTCCTCTTCCCAGAACTCCTCAGCCACTCTTTTTTTTTTTTTCTTAATTAACATATAATGTATTATTGGTTTCAGGGGTACAGGTCTGTGAGTCATCATCTTACACAATTCACAGCCCTCACCACAGCACATACCCTCCCCAATGTCCATCACCCAGCCACCCTATCCCTCCCCCACCCTGCCCCCCCACCCCAGCAGCCCTCAGTTTGTTTCCTAAGATTAAGAGTCTCCTATGGTTTGTCTCCCTCCCCGGTCCCATCTTATTTCATTTGCCCTCCCTTCCCCCCTAACCCCTGCCCGCCCTGCCTCTCAAATTCCTCATATCAGAGAGATCATATGATAACTGTCTTTCTCTGATTGACTTACTTCACTTAGCATAATATCCTCTAGTTCTATCCATGGTGTTGCAAATGGCAAGATTTTGGTAGTGTTCCACTGTATACATATACCACATCTTCTTTATCCATTCACCTGTTGATGGACATCTAGGTTCTTCCCATAGTTTGGCTATGGTGGACATTGCTGCTATAAACATTCGGGTGCACGTGCCCCTTTGGATCACTACATTTGTATCTTTAGGGTAAATACCCAGTAGTGCAATTGCTGGGTCATAGGGTAGTTCTATTTTCAACTTTTTGAGGAACCTCCACGCTGTTTTCCAGAGTGGCTGCACCAGCTTGCATTCCCACCAACAGTGTAGGAGGGTTCCCCTTTCTCCGCATCCTCGCCAACACCTGTCGTTTCCTGACTGGTTAATTTTAGCCA
>PISX010022330.1:0-31972 GCA_004024625.1 Mellivora capensis | reverse complement strand
GGGTATTGTGGAGGGCACGCATTGCATGGAGCACTGGGTGTGGTGTAAAACTATGAACTCTGTTACGCTGAAAAGAAATTAAAAAAAAAAAAGAATGACTGAAATTTATTTTCTAATAATCTATTCCTGGGAAGAGAGTAGTTAGGAGGAAGTCGTTTATTATATTTTCTCTATCTTTGCAAGTTCTTTAAACTTTCAACAATAAGAAGCTACGAAAACACAAATCCAGTAGCTTTGCAGCCTATTTAGTAACAACATAAAAATACTAATGATGATAATTGCTGACATTGTTGAACGTTAAACATGTGCTATACTAAGTAGTTTGCATACATTATTTTGTTTAATCCTAAAATAGCCTGTGAGGTATAATATATCAATATCCTCATTTTACAAATGATGAGATTATAGTTTAAATAATTTAAATAGGTTTCCCAGACTTATGTACCTGACAAGTGGCAGAGCCAGAGTTCTCTTCTGCTTTCCATAAATTCTATATTTATAGTATGTAGTCTTTCATAAATAGATCCCTCCTTTATTTTACTTCTACTTTATTATGAATAGTAACAGATATTTTCAAGGAGGCACTTTATGAACTGGTTTTCTGTTAGCATGCCTTTGTCAATAATTGAGGCTTCATTTTCAAAATGTATGGAATTCACATCTCGAGTTTGCTTGTTTCAGTTTTTCATTACTGAAGATTTTTTGTATTATAGTTCGCAACTGAAGAATTTTCATAAATTGTGCCATTTCTTATAAATGATTACATTTTCTGATGTGAACTGATCAGATTGTGTGCAGTTGATAATTCCTTAGTATTTTTTATTAAAGAAAAACATGGCTCAGTAAAACAAATCACATTGATTGACTATTGAATTGCTTTCATAATAGAAAATTCTACTTTGTTTATTTACAGGAGTCATCAAACGCTCCTGGGCCTTAGTTTTCTCATCAAAGCAAAAAGGAAATTGACCTTGAAGACCCCATACATAATGATGATCCATGGAAGAAATATCTCCGTGATATTCCTCAGACTTTCTAAATACATTGGCACACCCAAGAATTTCACACTTGCTATTTCTTTTGTCTGAAATGTTCATGTCTCAAAATTCTATATAATCCATATATTCATTTGTCTTATCTCCTTCAAGTTTCTATCTCTGCTCTCTGCTATCAGAGAGGACATATTTGAATACTCTATAAAAATAGTGCATATTTTCCCTGTCTCCTTCTGTTGCTTTATTTTTGTTTTTAGCAGTAACACTTGTCAAAGCAAAAATTGCATTGAACATTGTTAAACTGGCAAGAAAGACTTGTTTTCAATGCTATTGCTATAGTGGAGATGGCAGAGCTCAGGCTGAAGTCAGCCTCTCTGAAAGGAAAGGCAGGTGGGTTATTAAGCCCTGGAGTAAGGGTGCAATCTTGGCCATCTGTGTTGGCTAATTGGCCTTACCCAGAGGAAAAGCAAAGTTTCTCGTATCTTCACTACATGAGGTAGTTTTACAACTTGGAGAAAGATGCCCTCCATAGTAAGGCTCCTGCCTTCCCACAGAAATTGGGAGAAAGGAGTTCTACCTTTCTTGATGTTTACATTTTTAAACATAACTAGCTCCCAAGTCTCTGAGAAAGAGATTCTGAGTTGTAAAGTTGACCTGAGACTTTTTTTTCTTTTTTGAAGATTTACATCTCAAAGAGGCCAGAAAAAAATTTACAAATGTTCTAAAGTAAATGCTCTAAGCAAAGGGAGATGGGGATATATATTCTGACAGAATTAAAGCGGAAACTTGCCTAAAATTTAATCAAGCTGTGTGAACTTTCTTGTTCAATCCTCACATTGAGAAGTCCAAGGAAAGAATCTGCTGACTTCTCTCTGTATTTAACATTTTCAGGAAGCATGTACTACAAAAATACTGTAGCTCTTCACAACATACTTTGGAGCCAGGAGAGCTGCTGGATTTATTATTGTTCTCACTTCTACATAAAAATTCAATTTTTGGGGGCGCCTGGGTGGCTCAGTGGGTTAAAGCCTCTGCCTTCGGCTCAGGTCATGATCTCAGGGTCCTGGGGTCGAGCCCCACATCAGGCTCTCTGCTCAGTGGGGAGCCTGCTTCCTTCTCTCTCTCTGCCTGCCTCTCTGACTACTTGTAATCTCTATCAAATAAATAAATAAAATCTTTAAAAAAAATTCAATTTTTGGATATTCTCAAAAGGTCATATGCATTAAACTATTGTTAACACTGAGGGCTGAAATGACTCAATGTTTGAAAAATCTTATCTCTGTGTTATGAAGCAATTATAATAAATTACCAGATATACAGTGAAAAGGAGCATTCTTGGTTCCTATCTAGTAGTAAAAAGTTTTAACTCAAGTCTGAGATAAACTTTCCCTAAAATGAATCATTCCTCTCAGTTCATATTTTAGCTTTTGTCATTTTTTTAAATTGTTTTAAAAATTTTGTTGTCAGGTTTTATTCATTTTCAGGTAAATTCTTTCCAGTAGGTAACTGGGTGGGGTTTTTCTGTTTGTTTTTGTTTTTGTTTCTCTGTATAAAAACACTTCTTTTTACTGTATTCATACCAAGGGATTTCATATTATCGTTACTATATATTTGATGGTCCTATTTTTCTATACAATTTCCCAATTTGTTTTATTATTCATAACCATCAACAAACCAGGATTTTGGTTTAGATTTTACATTCATTTAGAAAAGTCTTTGCTAGTGAAACATGTTCTTGGATTGTTATGTCTTTCAGAGAATAAACCCCAATAATACAGGAGGGTGAGGTACATTTATAAGTATTTACTGCATTCAACAGAAGGAGTTAGTTGTCTTTTCATGTTATTTTTCTTTAATTCTCACAAAAGTTCTCAATGGGCAGGTGCTCAAGTACACCTCGCTAGTAATTGTTAGAGATAGAAATGAAACCTTTTCACTAAAGCTACTATGTTTTTTTTTCTATGACCTGTTGCCTGCTAGTCATACTTCATATGATACATTTATTGATTTTAGAGTAGTTGCTTATGTTACTCAAGTATTATAAATGATTGTATGACCCAGACTGCAGAAAATATTTTATATGTATATAATTATACCTCTGGGAAGTGTTAGAAAATAGAAACCTTAAGTAATGGTTAAAGTGTATTGATTAGAGAAGTAAACACATTGATTATCCCCATAAAGTATATATAATCTAATTAGGAGAATATGCTAACCAGCTATATGATATGTTAATAAATATTGAACAGAAATAAGTTGTATTAAATACATTTATTGTGAAATATTCTAGTATATTAATTTGTACTAGGCCCTTTTTGCTGAGTCACAGATTTTGTACAAGCTGTGGAAACATACCTTTTCCTGGTTCATAATAATGACCTTCACCTTTCCAATGTAAAAGAAGATGTTTCCATCTATGATATGACCAAGTCATATCAAAGGAATTAGTGGAAGTTCAACTCTTGATCAAGAATTTTAGGTGGAGGGGCGCCTGGGTGGCTTAAGTGGGTTAAAGCCTCTGCCTTCAGCTCAGGTCATGATCTCAGGGTCCTGGGATGGAGCCCCACATTGGGCTTTCTGCTCAGCAGGGAGCCTGCTTCCTCCTCTCTCTCTGCCTGCCTCTCTGCCACTTGTGATCTCTGTCTGTAAAATAAATGAATAAAATCTTAAAAAAATAGAATTATAGGTGGAGAAGAGGGAATGATTTTCCTTTGATGAATCCTAGCTGGAGAGAACACTGATAAAAAGAACTTGTAGGAGAGAAAAGAGGTGAACATTACTATGACATGCTCTTTGAGATTATGAGCATATTACCCAAAGAACCTGTTTTGTTTTGTTTTTGTTTTTTTGGAAGTCTTTTAATTAGAAATCTAGATATTCTGGCAAATATTTTCAGACTCCACACTATGATTCTGAAATGTGTTTGAGCTTTAAGGATCACCAATACTCAGGCTTGAAAGCCTAGATATTAACCTAACTGAATACTAACTAAAAAAACTAGAAAACTAAAACTGGCCTCTAACTGAGTGGAATAGATAAGACAATGATGTCTATGCTATTTAGGATTTCTCTGTGAGAACTGTGATGTGCTGTGAAACTGAGAACTTGCTATGAAGTGTGACAGAATGAGGTGGCAATGAAAAAAAAGATATTTTCAAGAAATGATGGCAAGGATACTGCAATATATTAAGAACATCTGTGCACCTCATCCTACAAGAAAGACGTGTATTAGATGAGGTCTAATAATAAGCAGTAGGTTTTATGATAATTTAAGAAAAAACAAACCGAATGCTGTTAGGGTATGGTAGATGGGGATTTTAAGCTAATTTATGACAATTTGACTTTCTTTTATTTAATAGTTACCAGTAATTCATTGTTATCACAAGTGAATGAGAGATCTAGGAATGCCAAAACAAATTTCCCACCAAATGAAAGTCTCATGTTAGGTCACACCTACAAAAATACTTCTGCCACTCATGCACAAAAGAGGCATACAACCCTGTTTTATAAGATTGGTGAAGTTCAAGAAAAGTCTTTTAGGTTGTCCAACATATGCACCTTGCACAAAGATTCATTGGAAGCAAATATAATGATATTCTAGCTGTAACACCAGCTGTCTACTCAGTGAGAATCAGGGAACTAGTCCGCTGTAATTTGGCAGAGCATGGGACTGAACCAAAGTTTTAGAGTGGGGCCCAAAGTGCTCCTGTAGAGAGTGTGGTTGACTGTGCTCCCCAGATTGTTAGCAACAATCATGCAGGTGTAGCAGTGTCTATAAAACACGTCTAGCTAATTTACAAATTTGAATGCTGCTCATTTTATTAATGGAAAGCTATTTCTAGCACTTTTATGCTAATTAATGAGCTCCTCATGAAGATAAAGGTAGGGTCATTTGAAGCAGTTGTAGTTGTGATTTCTAGAGTGTGGATGCCTGATTAACGTTTCTCAAATGTTAACCAACTTGAGTGTTGATGCTACCTTGGAAACTTCAAAATAAATCAACCTCCCCTGAGACATTGAGACTAAAGTACATATACACCTACTTAAATATCAAATTGACTGTGTTGAAAAAATTTTAATTTTATTTTTTTTCAATGTTCCAAAATTCATTGTTTATGCACCAAACTCAGTGCTCCATGCAATACGTGCTGTGCATAATACCCACCACCAGGCTCACCTCACCTCCCAACTCCCCCTCCAAAACCCTCAGTTTGTTTCTCAGAGTCCACTGTCTCTCATGGTTCATCTCCCCCTCCAATTTCCCCCAACTCACTTCTCCTCACCATCTCCCAGTGTCCTCCGTGTTATACCTTATGCTCCACAAGTAAGTGAAACCATATGATACTTGACTTTCTCTGCTTGACTTAGGCAATCTAATGGGCAGTATATACATTAAAGCATAAAAGTAGGTAGTTCACTTGGGGTCATGAGTAATGAAGCAAGAATTCTCCTGCCAGAGCTATAACCCTCTCATTTCCCCTATGAGGTTGAGAGGTCTGTTCACATTATTTCATCTAATGAGGGTGTCAGTACTAGAAGGAGTTGTTCATGGCCATAAATTACAGAAGTGGACAAGGCCACTGCTCTGTTAATGGTGGCTGTGGAAGAGCCCAGATAATAAGTCAAATCAGTGTTTAGTCAAATTTCTAGTGTCCAGTGGTTTTCCCCCAATATTTCTTATTCAAAAGCAGGATCTATAGATGCTGACATTTTCTGTCTCTTTTTCTGGACTGTAAAGAAAAGGGGAGAACATCATCATTATAATACTTTCTTGGATGGTACTATAAATACACTATGAAATAGGCATTTGAAAATGCTAATGAAAGTAAGGTAGATAATACCTATAATACTGAAAGAAAACATGATAACTGGAAGAGGTTTAGAAGTGCAGGGAGACTTCTATTTTTTAAGTCAAGAGACCTAGGTTCAAATCCCAGATTTGCCTTATGTTCACTGCATAAACTTGGACTAGTTGTTCAACACCATGGAGGCAGTTGTCCATAAAATGCAGACAGTGATATCTTCTCTTATATCACACAGAGACTTTATTAAATAAGGCAACATATACCTAACTGAAAACAAAGGGCCCAGGATAGCAACCATACAATGTTAGTTTGTGTTGCTGTTGTTGGTGTTAGTAACAGTAGTCATAGAGGTGTTCACCTCATCAGTACGGCCTCTACTTTCATTAGGGTGGAGTAGAACCACAAATTAATTATTCAAAATCACTTTAGTACTACCTGAGAAATCCAAGATTTTTTGCCAATTACATATCTGTATCTCCGGATTTTTTCATTTAAAATTCTGAAAAACGATTAAATGATTTTGCCAAAGCTCCTTTGGTAGTAAAACTGGTTATAATAGTGAAGAATTGGGGATGGAGGATTAAATCAAGGTGACAGGATAGGACATCTGGGTGGTTCAGTTGGTTAAGCGTTGGCCTTTGGCTGAGGTCATGATCTCAGGGTCCTGGGATCAGGCCCTGTGTCGGGCTGCCTATTCAGTGGGGAGTCTGCTTCTCTCTCTTCCTTTCCCTCTGTCTCTCTCCCCAACTCGTGCTCTCTCTCTGTCTCTCAAATGAATAAATAAAATCTTAAAAAAAATTAAAAATCAAAAATAAGGTAACAGGAAAATGTTAGTAAATATTATTATAGATCATAGAAATTATAATACCCTTTTCTCTTGAAAGAAAATATGTTGACTTAAAAAAAATCTGGTCATCATGCAGTGCTATCAAGCATGTTATGCACTGTTATTGCATTATCTTTATTTTTTTGGCTGACTTTGAACCAGCATAGATTGTTACACATAGGTATTTTCACTTGTCCAAAAATTGGAGCGAAGAAACTGGAGTACCAGACAGACAGCAGTAAAGAAAATAGAAATACTCTGCTGGTTCACCTGTTTTAAATGATGCCTAACATTGCTGGTAAATCATTGTGGGTAGAAGAGATGGTAAGAAGTGAAATGTGAGTGCCTATTAGAGTAAAGTGAATAGAGTAGTGACATGAAAAATTACAAAAAAGGGAACAATTTAAATGTCCTTCTGCGTTAGACATAGCCAGTAGATTAGAGGAATTCTAACAGTCCATTCAAACATCCTACTTCCTGAGTTAAAGTGGAGGAAACACAGCCAGCTGTACGACATTTATATGATTTCCTAGGTACCCTTCAGAATTAATCTGTTTATTGAGAGATATCCAGAAAGGCAGACAAAGAGCCAAATTATATGGGGACTTGTGATGTATGTTATACCAAATATATAATATGCTGTTCATACCATGCCAATATAATGTAATGTGATAATATAATATAATATAATATAATATAATATAATATAATATAATATACCAAAGATATGTTATGTTGTTAAAATTCAGGTTTGTAAAGATAGTTAGAGGGACGCCTGGCTGGCATAGTCGGTTAAGTGTCTGCCTTTGGTTCAGGTCATGATCGCAGGATCCTGGGATCAAGTCCTACATTGGGCTTCTTGCTCAGTGGGGTGCCTTTTTCTCCTTCTGCCTGCCACTCCCCCTGCTTGTGGGCTCTCTCTCTCTCTCTGTCAAATAAATAAATAAAATATTTTTTTTTTTAAAGGAAGGAAAAGATAGCTGGAAGCTATTTCTCCTTATTGTGTAAATGTACAATCAAGCTTTGTGGTCTCCCTCTGATTTTAGAGAAGTGATTTTGCCACATATGGGAAAGACGGGCCTTTAAGCTCAGGGAGCATGTCAGAATCACCTGAAGGACTCTTCCCAGTTGTAAACTATGCCCCGTACATCCTAGTATGTCCAATTTAACATATTAATCAATGAAAATCATTGTTTTGTGAGTCTTGCTACTGGTTGTGTATTGTATGCCTTACACAAGCTGATCAAGAGCAACAAAATATGTGATAATAATAATGACTAACTTAATTTCCATAATCATGACCAAAAATTTTCAAAATATTATGATTTAGCTTTTTTTATTATCAATTTTAAGAAAAAATTCTTATAATAATTGTCCATAAGCAAACATCACTTAACATTTTTCTAAGTTTAAATCTATTGTTCAGTCTCCTGGTTAACTGAAAAAACTCAACTATGAAGATGCCAAAGATGATAAGTGGGAAATTGAAGCCTTTAAGGAATTAAAGTAAAAGAAACTGAAAAGCCCTGAGTAAACACAAGGGCCCTGAATTGGAGATCTTACAACCTATTTAAAAGAAAGTTAGGCAACATTGATAAGTGGAATGAAATATGGACAACATGATAACTTTGCTATTGTTTTTCCCACCCTCAAAATTTGCCTAGGCTGTTGCTACCTTTATTATCTAAAAGGTGAAAGACCATTAGCTGTGTACCAGCAGAGAGCCAGGCAAATTTTCATGTGGTGTTTCAGCTTGGCTGTGATAGGAACTGATGATTTGTTACGTAGAGTTTACTACCCCAAGTTATCTCCCGACTTGCATATGCTGATGGACTGAGAGATGATTAGAATTCAGGGAGCAGTGAGGAGGGAATGGAATTTTCCTTGAGGGAAACTCATAGGAATGGACAAGAAACATTTGTGATAAAAATGGCTTTCCACTTTTTCATCACTGTAATGGTTAATTTTATGCATTAGCTTGGCTAGATTAGACTACCTAGTTATTTAATCTAATCCCAATCTAAGGGTTACTGTAAAGACATTCTACAGATGTGATTAAAATCTACCATTACTTAGTGGACTTTAAGTAAAGGAAATTTTCCATTAGGAAATGTGACCAAAAATTAATTAATTAAGAATTCACTCAAGAAATTAGGAAAAGGAAATTAACATTAAGGACAAAATGAATTAATATGGCAAATGACGGGATTTTTAAAAAATTGAGAAAAGCCAGATGTTAGAATTCATAGATAATTTCAAGGGAAGTCTCCGAAAAAATATAACAATAAAACACATTACTAACCATCTAATCAATAGCAAAAAAATATTTTAAAAAAGACAATTATTCAAGTTTGGAAATGAAATTGACAGATAACTACAAATACAAAAAAAAAAAAAAAACCTGAATGAATTCTAAGATAATTCTATATTTAATTCTATTCCAAAGGATCTGAAAACCTGAATTGTGAAGGGATAGAACTTTTTTACAAAGTAGTTATTATAGCAGTGGATAAGAAATTTGATAAAACTCCCCTTTGTCTACTTCTCCACCATAAGAAATTATGGCTCTCAATCCCATAAAAATAAATAAATAAATTTTTAAAAATTACTAAAAATAGAAATCTTCACAATGGATTTATACCATACATTGAAGGAACAGATAAATCCAATTATATTTAAAGTTTCAGAGTATAAAAAAATAAGAAACACCTATAAAGCAAATTTAACACTACATATAGACTCTGAAAATTTTAAGTCTTTTTATATTTCATGATATTGCATTGACCTATACTTGCAGAGAAATTTTAAGAAATACCCACACATCTTTTTCTGTTCCTGACCTAGTAGAAATAGCCCTCTGTTATTTTTAACTAGTTATACATTTTGTGATATATATTTTTAGGCATTGGCATTATTAGTATTGCATAAGCTATTGATTACTTATGTGACTTGTCTCCTTTTAATTATTCAGACTTCCTGATATTGAAGTATTTTTGAGTATCTAGGATAAATCTTCTTGTTCTTTAATTATTTTAACTTATTGCTGAATTCTATTTGTTAATAGGCTATTTAGAACTTTTTCATAAGTATGATTAAATTGTTTTGGTTTCTTCATTGCATGCTACATTATATGTTTGCATGTTTATATATTATATTATATATACTACATATAGTCTTCTTATTATTTTTCAAGATTTTATTTATTTATTTGACAGAGAGAGATCACAAGTAGGCAGAGAGGCAGGCAGAGAGAGAGAGAGAGAGAGTGAGAGAAAGGGGGAAGCAGGCTGCCTATTGAGCAGAGAGCCCGATGAGGGACTCTATCCCAGGACCCTGAGATTATGACCCGAGCCAAAGGCAGAGGCTTAACCCACTGAGCCACCCAGGTGCCCCTAAATTTTTTTTAAAAGATATAAAATAATCACTTTTGGGTGATCAGAGTCTATACATGAGAAAGCCAAAATAATATAAATATTATTATATTTGTTATTGTTTAAAGTTATTGAAACTAATGTATTTTAAATCCAGTAAGGTGTGAAGTTGTAAATTTGTTATAAATTAGTCAATAAGTAATAAGAATAATAGCTAACATATAATGAGTGTTTACCATGAGCTCTTCGCTGTTAAAAGATATTTGAAGTTTATCAAATGAAGTTTATCCTGAGAACAACCTTAAAATTATGCTCATTAAAAGATGAGGAAATAAAAAATCAAATTTCTTATTAATACAGTTAATAAGAATGTTCAGGATTTATGAGAGATAATTGAAAATACAGTGCTTCAAATCAAAGTCTCAGGACAATTGTCTAGATATTTGGAAAAAAATAAAATGAAACTATTTCTATTTGTGTCACTAAAATAAATTCTGTGTGGAAAAAAAAAGTAAAAAAGAAGCACGTTTGGACTATCATAGGAGTAGCCATAAGCATAGTTTTTTAGATAAGCATGAAGTAGAATCAAATTTTGAAAATAAGACGCAAGCAGCCAGAGCAATAAAGAAATAGACTGATGATAAATTTGTCTTATAATTTAAAATTTTCTACAGAGCAAATAGTTTGTAAACCACATCAAAAGATAAGCACGGAAAGATGTATGCAGCACAAATGATGGACAAAGGCCTAATTTCCTTATTATAAAAGACTATAAATCAATAAAAGGAGTGACAAAAGTGATCAAAATGCAGGAGAAAAACAGGCACAGCATGAAAATGCAGTTCACTATAATAAATAAATTCAAAGATAAATGACTTTTAAACATATGAAAACATAATCTTGTGTGTAATTAAATGCAAATTAAACAAATAATGAGATGCCATTTTTCACTTTCCACATTGGCACAGATCAAAAATACGTAATAATGTTGGGTAGGTGAGAGTATGAGGAAACAAGCCATTTCAAACACTGTAAGAGTAGAAATAGGTGAAAACTCTAGGGAAGTAATGCACATTCAAAAATTCAAGCATGTGTGCACACACACGCACACACACACACACACACACTTACCTGGGAATTACATTTCTAAGAATGTTTTTTGCAGAGGTGTATGTAAAGATGCATACATGCATATGTAAACTATGACATTGTCTGATAATAAAATACTGGAAAAAGATAAATTTCAGCATTAACAGATCGGTTTAATAGTTAGGGGCATACATTGAAAGAATATGCATTTAATAAAAACACAGAAGCAATAGATATACATATACATTGAAAAATGATCTTTAAAATCTATTTTTATATATGACAGTGGGTTATACATCTGGAAAAAGGGGGCATACCTCTTTGTATATGCTATGCATCAATGACTACACAAAAAGTGTGTGTACTTTTGTACACATATCCAAGTACACATATCCATACACATATATACATCTTATATTGCTTATATGAGCATTGTATATTCTGAGAAGGTGCATAATAAATGAATCAGTGTTAGCGGTTGCCTTTGAGAATGGGACATAGAGTGCTAATAGGTGGGGGTAGGAGAGATATTGACATTTTACAGTATTCCATTTTACATTGTTTAGTGCTTTATCATGTTTTACTATTTTGCCATGAATTTCATTACTATTTCAATGAAAAAAAAATGTAAGTAAAGAATAGTGAGCAATTTTGAGCAGAAATTGGAGGATGGAAAATACTACAATTTATGAACCAATCTCACTGTCCTTTTTGGTAGTGAATAGTAAACGTTTCTCTGTGGCTTTGATAAGAGAAGTTTTAAATCTTTTGCTTTCTCATAGAAATGATGTTTTAGAGCAAAGAGATCATGGGCTTTGAAGTGCAATACTCAGTGTACAAATCACAGTTCTGTAGAAATTGTGTGATCTCAGAAAATAGTATTTAACTCCCATTCTCACTGCATTCTATTTGGTTATCTAAAATAAGATCCTAATTTCTTTAAAAATGTATATGTGAAATGAAATGAATTAAATTCTGTAAAGTTCTTAGTACTCTGTGAAATTTTGAACAATTCTCCATGGTTCTTGGATATCAACAATCCTTGGATCACATGAAAATCCCTTTCTTTGCTTTGCTGGTCACATCTTTCTCTAACATGGTGTTAATAGAACAAACAATATAGGCTTTTTACTGGGTTCAATCAACCCAGAAAAGACTTAATTCTACTTCCCTAAACTGCAGTCTGCTACCATAGTCCTAATTGTTTCTTTCCATGGACACAGGGGAAAAAAAAAAAAACCACCACAACAATAACAACAACAACAAAACAGGTCTAAATAGGCCAATGTTTGTCAATATAATTTCTTCATTTTTCGTACCAAATTTGGAAAGATTGTTCTTTTCATGAAAGCCTCTCTTCCTAAAAGTCATTTATCCTTTTAAACAGTAGCTTGCTTTATTTTACTTTGCTGAGAAAAAAAAATACACACACACACACACACACACACACACACACACACACACACCTGAGTTAACCCATTACCTGCTGACTCTTCTTTGCTACTTACTATTTTAGAAACTGGCCTCTGATCAAATAAAGCTAAATGTAACAGGAAGGAAAGGTAACAAATGCATACCAAAGCAGAATTATATCATGTAAAGGAGACATGGCTAACTTTTAGAACAAAACCCCGACTACCAATAGTTATATCATTACTAACAGAATTGAGGTGGTGGTTTAGCATCTGCATATGCAAATGGGACTTTGCAATTTTAAACATGAAATAACCCAGTGTGATTCTACATTTTAAAATAAGTGCATGAAATGATGCTGTCTCTAAAGGTGGCATTAAAAAATATTTTAGCAAGACCGATAGAGACAGAGTCTCTAATCCCTGAGCACTCTCGCAAATAAGGGCATTGGCTGGCTATTTATAAAGTGGAGAATAGGGTAGATGGTAGTAAAATAACGACAGGTGATGGATGACTCAAGTATACATGACTGAAGTCTGTACAAATCTCTCATTCTCACCCGTAGTATTTCACTAACCTTAATGGACTCGAGTATTACTGAGCTTGTTGACACAAATCAAATTTCTGAACCCCATCCCCAGAGTTGTACATTCAGGAAGTTGCTAATTTGCTAATTTATCTTGTTGTTAATTACGATACAGATTATCCCCAGACTATGTTTTGAGAAGCTTTATTCTGAGTGGGTGCTTTCACAATTTCTAAGTATTCATTTTCCTTTCCGTGTGTGTGTGTTTAACAGACAATCATTGAGTAAAAGTAATTCATAACATTATTCTGGGGTATACAATTATAAGCAGTAATGGAGTCCTTGTCCTGAGAGAGTTTCTATTCATGTAAAGAGCTAATCATATATACTACGCGAGAAGTACAAGACAGGGAGACCTCAGTAAGCACAGTAAAGCACAAGACCAGTAAGAGACATATTTGGGAGGAGACCAACTGCAGATGAGCTCTCCAGTAAAAAGAGATTACACTTGAACTGGTATTTAAGAAAGGTTCAAATTATGCCAGGTGTAGGTAGAGAGCCAAAGCCGTTCCAGAAAGAATGGCATTAGCAAAAACATACAGGCCGAAAGAGACCCATTTATTGTGTTTTGTGTTTGTCTCTAGCTCTGCCTGGATGACCGCTTGCTACTGCTGTGTGTGTGGGATGGACTTCTCGTTTTGAACCCTGGCCCTGCCTTGAAGTTGATTACTGTCTCTGTAGGTCATTGTCACATTACTGACTTTGGGGTACGTTTCTATTTCTAATGGACTTCAGTTGTATCAATTCATGTCTGATGTGTTTGTAAACAACAGGGCCAGGATCATGAATGTGATTTGTAGAGAGAAGAGAAGCATTTGAAAAAGAGGGAGGTGAAGAAATACAATCTAATTCTTGTTTAGCTACAGTTGCTAACCTGATCATTTTATTTTTTAAAGATTTATTTGTTTTTTTTTAGAGAGAGAATGAAAGGGGGAGGGCAGAGGGACAGGGAGAAAGAAACTCAAGTAGACTCCGCGCTGAGTGTGAAGCCCAAAGTGGAGCTCTCAAGACCCTGAGATCAGACCTCAGCTGAAACTAAGAGTCAGACACCTTAATAGACCATAACACCCAGATGTCCCTATGTTAAAATATAACCAAGGTGTCATGTGGCAGACTATGGATCTACTGAGTATAGTGTGTTAACAAACTATATAAAAAATTTATTTTTAAAATAAATTTGTTGTTTAAATTATTTTACATTTCCTACTGTTATTTAAATTAACATCTGAATAGAGTAGTTTCAATCTATTATTTTTTGTTTCTGCATCTATGCGGATTTAATAGTTATCCTCATTTCTTATTGACTCCTTTTTCTGTGAACTTATTCAGAAAGTTCATTCGACTAACAAATGATGTTAGGCTTCACCATTCAGTCCAACTCATATTTTCAGCCTAGACTTTGGTGACATGGGCACCTGCTCATTGCATGAGTCACTGCCTTTACGTTTTCTTTTCATTGCATGTGCTATGTTGTAGAGAAACATAATAATCCTTTTAAATACATCACCAAGAACATTTGGGTTGCTTCAGTGTTATCTCCACCTTTGTAGTGACCTGCACACGTCTTTTCATTCTGGATGTTCTCCACAGTTCAAGTAGGAAAAAGAAAATGCATTTTATGGTGGCCAAACCAAGAGCTTTCCTGAATGGGTTGGTTCTGAATTTTGAGCTAAGTGTGGAACTTCATGGGTTCATTTATATTTATTCACATAGTATCATTTAAAGCTCATACTAGAAATGCGAAGTTTTGCTGAGTGGTAATAGCTGCAGGAAAATCAAGCTAAACAGCATAAATTATGTTTTCTGTAAATTATGTGTAGGTTTGAAATTAAGTTAAAGTAACCTGTTGAAATAGTAGTAGTAAATTATAGAGAAACACCCTTTTAGAGAAAAAGCTCTTTTCCTAATTTAAAATGTTTCCAAGATTCTTCCAAGAAAATTCCAGTATTAATTTTAACATTTTTTCTTTGAGAGTAAAAGTGATTTTATATGATTTCCTCTTGTAGTCCACTGTGTGCCCACATTTTTAATGCTGAAATTCCCTTTTCTGTACCACTTCACTATATTTCGCTATTACAGATTTCATTTTTAGATGTCTGAATATCTCGTTTGCAAGTAGATTGTATGGAGTCTCAATATTCAATTTATATGTAATAATGGCACCATTTGTATTAAATGCCATTTTATTTTGTGGACTTTTTTCTTTTCTTCATTTTTGACAGACACAATGAAAATCAATTCCATTTCAGAGGTCTGGTCATTTTGAAGTATATCTTTTTTTATTTCTATAATGTCATATGCCTGCTCAATAATACTTTAAATATTCTAGATTTTAGACATTTGCCTTAAGTCATATATTAGATGATACTCTGCTGCTGTCATAATCTTGGACTCTAATTTTAAGCCCTTTGATTTTATAGGCTTTTTTAAAATTTAAACTATAAACCTTTTTCTTTGCTTCTTATTATATTGATTTATACTCATAGATATGCTACAGCATTTTACCACTTGGCTTTTTTTTTTCTATTTTGGAGAATCACTCAGCACCCAAATATCAAAGCAACAAGCATTTTTTAACATCTTCTATATGCAGAGTATAACCTTTCTGTTGATTGGGTGTATTGAGTAGACATATAGGGAGGACACAGTCTACAAATTGAATTGGACCGGCTCTGTCTCCTAGAAATATAGATTGTCATTATTGATACGTATTATTTCCTTCCTATTTATTTGGTATTATTCCTTTAATTTGAGTCAACTTGAATAACCTAAAATTGAAACCCATCTTCTGATGTTATCATTTAAAGTATATAGGCAGGGACGCCTGGGTGGCTCAGTTGGTTAAGCAGCTGCCTTCGGCTCAGGTCATGATCCCAGCGTCCTGGGATCCAGTCCCACATCGGGCTCCTTGCTCGGCAAGGAGCCTGCTTCTCCCTCTGCCTCTGCCTGCCACTCTGCCTGTGCTCGCTCGCTCTCTCTCCCTCTCTCTCTGACAAATAAATAAATTTAAAAAATAAATAAATAAAGTATATAGGCAGGGGCGCCTGGGTGGCTCAGTGGGTTAAGCCTCTGCCTTCAGCTCCGGTCATGATCTCAGGGTCCTGGGATCAAAGCCCCACATCGGACTCTCTGCTCGACAGGAAGCCTGCTTCCCCGCCCCCTCCCTGCCTCTCTGCCTACTTGTAATCTCTCTATCTCTGTCAGATAAGTAAATAAAATCTTAAAAATAAAAATAAAGGATATAGACAATTGCTTTACAGGAAGGTTGTAAAGAGAATAGAAGAGCTCACTTTTGGAGGAAGTTCTACAACTCATTCCTTACTCAATCTGTATCCTCTGAGAAGGAAGTTACCACAAAAGAGCATGAAGTTGTTTGAAATTCTCAATTAGGTTTGCCTCACTGTCATTGTAAAGGACTGTGAAACCTTATCCTGTTTTAGAGAGAATCTGTCTCTTAACTAGTATATGAAAACAATCCAGGACTCAAAGGGTAACTTATTTATATTTTAAGTAGATCTGTTTAGATTAAGAATGAGATACCATTTTTAAGGTTGTTCCCAACAGAGAAATACATCTAAATTCAAAAAATCAGTATGATACATGCTGCAAGTCATGACAAGAAGGATGGACATCAAATCAGGGATCTTTACACAAAAATCACACTCAGGTATCAGGCATTTCTAATAGATAGCAGAATATTTCAAATACCTTTCTCAAAGCTAATGAAAAATATGGAGACTATGCCCCCTAAAGAGGATGGTAGTCATTAAACTGACTTAGATGAGGTAGAAAAGTGAATCTACATTTATATTTTATAAATAACATATTTCAGAGAATCCGATTCTGGCAGTCTTTACATTTAAGCTGAAGGGAAGATGTGTTGATTTAATTCAGTATCTACCTTTTATAACTGTCTAAAGAGAAAATGATAAAATGACTCTCTGGCATTTTAACTGACAGGGACAAAATGTATAAACCAACTGAAAATAAAGTTCTTATTCTTTTCCTCCTTCTAGCCTGTCGAAGTAGTCAAAAGAGCATAGTGCAACATCAATCAATATGAAAACAAAAAACCTTTGTATAAAAGTTTATATTTATGAGGTGTTTTTGCATATAATATTTTGGTTTATCAAAAAAAGTAAGACATGGGCGGTCATGATTATTCTCACTTTAAAGATAAGAAAATGGAATTATGATAAATTATATAACTTGACTAAGTTTAGAGTCTAGTAATGAGTAGAATCGGAATTCACTTTATTTTTTTTTAAGATTTTATTTATTTATTTGACAGACAGAGAGAGATTACAAGTAGGCAGAGAGGCAGGCAGAGAGGACGGTGGGGGGGGGAAAGCAGGCTCCCCGCAGGGCAGAGAGCCTGATATGGGGCTCGATCCCATGACCCTGAGATCATTACCTGAGCTGAAGGCAAAGACCCAACACACTGAGCCACCCAGGCACCCCCAGAATTCACTTTAAACCTTCAGAGAGGTTTCAAATCATCCTGATTTGTCTAGAAAAATAGAAAAATGAGATTTTTGTAAAACCCCTTGATTAAACAGTTTAGGAACATAGATTCCTGTCTTTGTATAGCCTCATTAAGATTAATCAAGTGTCATTTCACCATGTCCTTGTTATCAGAAATAGTCTGTCTAATGGGTTAATACTGAGAACTTGTGTGAAAAAGGGATGTCTCCTTTATACTTTATGTAATAATAAATCAGCTATCTCTGGGATTTGTAAAATTCGAAACATATTACTCCCAGTATGACAAGGTTTTGTCTAGTGAGGAAAGAGAGCATCTGTAACTTTCTGAAGTGTTTATTCTCCAGTCTCTAAATATTGGCAGTTAGAATTGCCAGTGAGAAAGAGGGAATTTTTGTTTTTTATTGGCATAACTTGTGTGTTCTAGGCTAACGTACATTTTTGTTACTATTGTTGTTGTCGCTGATAATGAGTGAATGGGTGAATGGAGGGCTGGCTTTTATTGAGAGGAGTGAGAATCAACAGCCTCAGATCTTGTCACTTTACTTTGTAAATGCTAGTCTGTCTCTTTCTTCTTCTCTCTGGGTAAGCATTATTTTTGAATTCTTGAACACTTTCTACATGATGATTTAGCTTACTTATATCTATTGCTAGAGATACAGTAGCCATAGCTCAGCAAATTGCTAGACAAGACAAGGTAATCTTCTTTGGCTCACATTAATGGATGGCTTGACTCAAGCCATCACTATTGTGACCTTAGTGACCACTTCAACAAACCCTGGAGGACAGAGCTTCCATTGTTCAGAAATTTCCTTGGCCAGAGCAACTGCTTGCATTCAAAATAGTATGTTCTATTAATTGGATGTTTCTCAAAGGTTCCCTCTATTATGGAAAGAATGTGATTCTTCTTACTGGTAGGTTATTGGTTTTGAAGTGCATTTGCATAAACAGGGCTGGCTCTAAAAAATATCTAACAAACCTTTAGATAAAACCATGTGAGTATTTTCTAAATTCTCTTTGCTGACTTAGAAACAACCTACTAGCCAACTAAAGAAGGGTGCAAAACCTGGCCCACAGACAAATTGCCCATCTCAGGTGGCACATAGTTTGCTCAGACTTTATTATTGAGAAAGAAAAACCCAAGAGAAAAAGAGACCATGGGGTGAACTACTTAGTAATCTTGTCATGCACCTTCTGCCACACATTCATTAGAGCACCAGATTTTTTAAAGCCGAGCACGTAGATTGCTACTCACTAGTAGATATTGGTTGGTGAATGAGAACCGTCACAGTATCTGACTGAAGTGGTTTAAACAATTAAAAACTCCAATGACCTAAACTATTATAGATAAAGCAGAAGTTAGTGGATTCAACCACATGCTCATGATCATTTGTATCTTTTTCACTTTATGGTATCAGAGCCTTGAAAATAATTTCTGTAAGTATTTGGTGAGAATGCTGAATTCTGCAGAGGAGATGTTGTAACCTCTGAAATTAAAAATGGCTGTGCAATGTCTCTTGCTGTATTTAGGGCAGATTTATGTTTAGAATGCTGATTATAAAATGATTTTGTGGTATTTTCTTTATCTCTAAAAGCCCCTTGTAGTACCAGATAATATCATCTGATGGGCAATTTGCCTGTATGCCTTATTATTTTTTCCTTTTGTTTCCCATAACTTTCCATGTATTTATAAATAAGAAATGAAAACAAGATATTATATCATTCAAGGACTCCCCCAACATGGTGGTGATCTCAGTAGTTCCACCTCACTGCTCTTCCTTTTCTCTCTTTTCAGTTGAGCAAAAATTCTTATTGCCATTAATTACATGAAATTAAACATATATACATCTCAATTGTGTGTATGGATATACATACACACACATATATAAATATATACACATATAATCCAGACCTGATGTAAATATTGTATTGCCAACCCCCAGCTGAACCCAAGTTATATCAGTTATTCACTAGTGTAGACAAAACCAAAGATGATATTCAAGTATTTGATAATTGGTATAGTAGAACAATCATCATGGTTATCAGCAAACAATAAGCAGTATGGCTTTCCTGATACATAATAGATGACCACCAACCTAGGACACAAACAAGAAGCAATTAAATTTAAGGACTTTGTAAACAATCTTACATAAGCAATTAATGATAGGTATGTAAACATCACTAAAACATTGATTAACATTAGATTGGATATAAAAAGCAAAGCACTAGTGTTCCCTAGTTGTGTGTAGAGTACCAGAGAGGATAAAGGTAATATGTATGGCAAATGAGAATTAGACTGGAATTTAAGTACCTGAGTTCTAGTACATACTTTTTCACTACTTGTCATGGCAATGTCAGCATACAATTTACCTACTGTGGATTTGGTTTCTTTAGTGAAATTGAAATGGTGCAGATATAAATATAGGGGCATCTTAGATATGAATCTTATTCGTTGATTGAAAAAATCTGCATAAAGAGTGGAAAAATTCAAGCTTTCAGTGGAGTGATTAGACAGAATGCATAAATGCCAACATAAGGCAAATAGTTTATTAATAATCAAAGACATGTAAGAAGCTGTGATGCTAGAGCACCTTGTGCATGAAATGGCTGAGTGTTTTGCAATGGAGCTCCAAGGGGTCAAGTAGCGCAGATTCCAGAAAGTGTTAGGATATGGAGTCGACCACCCCTCAAATAGACAGAGAACACTCTCGATAATGCAAGTTACACAGCGAGGTTTATTTCCAGCTAGCTGGGGTCCAAGTATCTGCCCGACGCAGCGGGATTCTACAAGGACTCCAAGTACTCAAAGCCAAGGGTTTATATAGCATTTTTAAAGCACTTAACACAGTAATTTTCCATAGCTACATTCATATCTGGCTCCACACAATGACGGTCTACTTTTGCGTCACTCCCTGGAGGTTTAGTGAGATAAGCCCTTTACCAATGTATCTAGTCCACAGCCACCCGTATTCTGGTGCTTAGGATTGACTTGTTTTTCAAACTTGTTTTTCTAGCTTGTTTTTCAAGCTTTCCCTAGTCCCTCTTCCCTTAAGTCACATACTCAGTAAAATGGCTGTACTTATGCTAAGGCTAAACGTGAGATGGGATGGCCTTAATTTTTCTCGGTCTCCACAAGAGAACTTATAAAATATATATAAAATATATTCTTAAAGATCAGTTACCCATCCTGAATTGCAAGTGTTGGAGGGCTGAGATATGATGGAATAGATCAGGTAAAGCCCTCACACAGGAAAGGTAGAGAGTGGAGGCATGTAAAGTAAGGTTCCAGTGAAGGAGGTTGGGTGAGAGTCCTGGGATAGGAAATCTCAGCAGTTCTAGCAAAATTATGTTACTTAAGTGTGCATCATTTGTCTTGAGAAAAGATTGGTTACAATAGTCAGTGGGATGCTAGGGTACACAGTAAGGACAGAAGCCTTCCTGAACCAAGCTGTCTTCAAAGAGACAAAATGAAAGCCTACAGAGGCACCACATTTTAAGAAAACATTTGGACATCCAAGTGAGAGAAGAGGCAGCCTTTGAGTTAGTAAACCTAGATGATGGTCTTGGATGCTGTCACCCCCTATGAACCAAAAATAAAAATAAGACAAACAGCACAACTGTTTCAGAAAAGCCCAACTCTTTCAACCAGTAATAACTCAAAGGGATCCAGAACAACAATATGATAATAAAAATTATGCAAATGAAAAAATATTAAAAAAAGCAGTAAAACTTAAAAGGGAGGAAAAATACTTAGTGACTATGTCCTTATAGATTAAAAGATTTTAACAAAGGATTCAACCATGAATATACATATGAAAAAAGAACACAGAACTTCAAGTAGAAGATCTCGGGAAGATATGGCCTAAAATGAGAAAAGAGTATATGGACTGGCAAAATTCAGGAAGGAAATGAAGGAAACAGTCTTAGAATTGAAGATGAAATTGAGTGACACACAAGAAAGGAGATGATGTGAAACACAATGAGGAATATGGAAGATAGAAATAAAGAATCAACCTCTTCCCCCAAAATAGTACCCACAAACAATCGAGGAGTTAAGGAAGGTTGGAAAATGATAGATTTAGAAGATAGTCAAAGGAGAATGTTTCACACCAATGGAACAGAATAAATATTTCAAAATGTAATAATGACAGGAAGCCCTGAATCTGTAGATTGAAAGTTGTACTGTGTACTAGGAGAAATGAAATACAATGGTTAAATTTAAGTATAATTTAGTAAGTTATTGGAGTGTTAAAATAAACATTTATCAGTAAGGCAAAAGATCAAGTCACTTGTAAAGAGAAAGGAGAGAGATTGAGAGAGAGAGAATTTTCCTCAGGCTACTATACCCTATTATTCAACTCCAGAAGACACTGGGCTTAAAATATTCTTAAGAAGATAAAGGTTGAGCCAAGGATTTTATATCCAACCAAGATCTTTCAATTATAGAAGCTACAGACAAATAGTTTTTCCCAAGAATCTCTTGAGGAATCGAATAGAGAATGAATACCGCCTGCCAAGAGTTGATGGTTGAAAATTTAGCCAAAGCTGTAAGCATCAAATATATTGAATGATAAAACTAAGTTCTAAAGGAAAATGTAGACCAGATTGGCAAAATGGAATACAAACATAATTAAATAGCTAAAAATATTCAGAAGGGGATGAGGGGAAAGTGGAGAACTTACAAATTATATCATGTGTTACAGCTAGGAGTCAAACATTATAACATAAACCTGACAAATCAATTAGTAAAAGTGGAAGTGTATTTAATTGCACAAAAACTGAATAGTAAGGAAGAGTATACCATAGGCCAAATCTGTCAATAGAAGAGAAGGATAGAGGACACCTGCGTGGCTCGGTCAGTTAAGCATCTGCCTTTGTCCCATGTCATGATTCCCACGGTCCTGGAATTAAGTCCTGCATCAGGCTCCCTGTTCAGCAGGGAGTCTGCTTCTCTCTCTCTCTTTGCCACTCCCTCTGCTTGTGTGTTCCCTCTCTCTCTAGTAAATTTAAAAAAAAATTTTTTAAAGAAGAGAAGGATAGAGAAGAGGGGGAAAGGACAGAATAAATTGTATTATTTTTCATAACTTGAAACTAATAGTTACTCTATATAGAAATATAGAATTAAGTATTTTAGGAAAACATAATATAAAGGTAATCTCTGGAACAATCATTGAAGTTTTATAAATATTAGAAAAAAATCAGCTCACTGAAAGGGAGAAAAGAGACAACAGAGAAGATACATTTAAGAAGGGAAAAAAGCCTTCTAAAGATGGGTAAACATAAAATAATGTGCCAAAGTTAAGATCAAACATTCTTCTTACCAATACATGTAAATGATTATAACTGATTTAATAAAGGAAATAAAAGACTTTAGATTGTAGTACAAAGCAAACCCCAAAACTATGACACATAAAAGTGATTCACCTAAAACAATGTTATTTTATTTTATTTTATTTTATTTTTCTGGAACACACACACACAATTTATTTAAATTAAATTTTTAAAAAATGTTATTTTAAATCTTGAAAAGGTTGAGCAAAGTTGTTTAAAGTATATATTTTCAGCTAAAACGCATTAAAAGTGACAAATAAGGATATTTCATAATGTATATGAAGGTAATTATGAATATCTATATATATCAAATAACAAACAGTGCAGCAACTTGGCCCAATAAGAAACACAGGTGACAAAGGGAAAATTGACAAAAAATATTAAGGTTTATTATATTTACATATCATATTTATATATGATTTATATTTATATATGATATGTAAATATAATATATTTATATTATTTGTTATATTCATATTATTATATAATATAATATTTATATATTATATATTATTATTATTTTTTAAAGATTTTATTTATTTATTTGACAGAGAGAGATCACAAGTAGGCAGAGAGAGAGACAGAGAGGGAAGCAGGCCCCCTGCTGAGCAGAGAGCCCAATGGGAAACTCAATCTCAGGACCCTGAGATCATGACCTGAGCCGAAGGCAGAGGCTTAACCCACTGAGCCACCCAGGCGCCCCTATATTATATTTTTCTAATTTCTAATTTCAAGATGAAGTGGGAAAAAAACAAACCAGAGTATATAAAATCTTAATAATATAATTTATAAAGATAACTGATTAATCTATATTAACTTCAGTATCCTATGCCTCAGGAAAGCACCTTCTTTTTTTTTAATTCTATGGGATATATAGTATAATTTTAATAGTTTATATATGTGTGTGGAAGTGTGCCTGTGTGTGTGGAGGGAGAACTTATTTTAAGGAATTGTCTCATGCAATCATGGGGGCTGCCAAGTACAGAAGCTGCAGGTAGGCAGGCAGGCTGTAGGCCTAGATGAGCTGATGTTGCCGCTGGAGTCCAAAGGCAGTCTAATCCAGAATTCCCTCTTCCTTACGGGATGTCCTTCACATGGCTGAATGAATATGGCTTCCATATTATGGAAGGAATCTCAACATCTAAGTGACTTAACTATGATGTACATCTGCACACACAAACACACACATAATATATGTGTTTTCCAGTGCTACAAATTTTTGGTAAAATCATTTACTGATGTTACACCAGTCCATAAAAATAGGTACCTTAAAATATATTGATATACCGCTCTGTTATAAGACCTTATGACATTGACTCCTAGTGTCTCCAGTACATTTATTTTTCCTCCTTCTTCCTTTTAATATTAAAGCCATTGCACCATCAAGTTTTAAAAAGTATACATGGCTGCTTACTTTAAAAACTAGATTTTCCAGTATCCTTTGTAGCTAGATATTTTCAGATGATTAAGTTTTGCCAACTGGATACAAATGAAAATGATGGGTGCACCTTCAAATCTGCTTCTTTAAAAGTGCAAGTACTTAGTGCTCATACTTTGCACTTTTCCTCAGGCTTGATGCCAGAAGTGGTAGTAACCCAACTTTGACCATCCAGACAAAGAAACGACATATGAAGCTGGAAGAGGAAAAAAAAAATATGGGTCTATGAATGACCCCAGCTACAGAGCTTTCCCATTCTCCTGGACTAGCAAGATGCTTATGTAAGATATAGGTAAACTCTCTCATCTAAACTTTATCTGGGGTCTCTTTAGTACAGTCACATAGTCTTTATTCCAATAATAAACAATAATAGGTTTACCAAAATTTCCATACTGCAAGAATTGTGATGCATCTATGTCAGAACATTTTTTTCTGCATTTTTTCATAATTAAGAGCCTTCGTTTACAAGTTGCTTTATGAAATAGATTGTACCAATTTATATGAACAACCTCTATTTATGATAGTATCAATATCACTGAAACCCAATTCCTTCAGACTTTATGATGACGTAAGGGAGACCAAAGATATATTCTCTCTGCACTCAGTCATACTTTTCATATACTCTGTTCACCAATTTCTTTCCCTTACATCTTGTAGTTATTTAAATATCAGAACTTGAAAGAGGAAGAAAAACTGCAGAGGGTTTTCCTTTGGGGCTTAAAAAAAGAAAATAATCATCTTCATTACATGGTACTTTTCATCTTTAACCTGACTTTCAATAAATAAAGCCTCTAATGATATTAATTAAAAAAACTACTTTAAGATTAATGATATGGGCAGGGGAGAGTATTAAGGGGATTTTGGATTTTGCCTCGACTTCAAATATTATTTACTGTCCACTCAGTTCAAAACCCCCTTCATGAGCTGCTCTGATTACGCAGCATTCATATTACTGCAGATGAAGGGAAGCTTAAAGCCCATTTGGAGCTTTTATGTTCAGGCCTCCACCAGCCCCTCCCCCCACCACCCTGTGTGACTTGGACAGAGTCAATTGAGCCATCACTTGTGAAAATGCCATGCAGATGAAATATAATTTAACTGTATTTTTACTTTGTTGTCATGAATATTTTCCATAAGTTTTTAGAGACAAAGATTTCTGACAGCCACTTCCCCACCAATTTAACAGTGACTCAAGTGTTAAAGATGAATCCCAAGCATGTGCTGATAACAGCACCTTTTAGCTGACTGCTTGGGGAACTCCAAGCCCACTTTCCCTTGGTCTGTGTGGTTCTCTTGAGGAGCGCAGTGGGTTTCCAGACATTTGCTCAGGCCCAAACTGTCATGACAGAGGCAATTAATGTGGTAATGAGAGTTTGGCATCCAAAATGTTATTTCCTGCAGGGCTTGTCACATATTTCAGAGAACATTAGGAGCAAACAAAATTCTGCTTTGTCCCTTCCCATCCCTAAACAGTTGGACCTTGAAAATCCCATGCATTAGAGGCATACCAAGGAAAGACTGACAAAGCAGGGCAGAGGGGAGCCCTTGAAATTTATAAGTTTAAAGACTCGCTGGTGAAAATTGTAGGAATACTGAGAAAAGAGGTAAAGAATAAAAAAGAAGGTAAGTATATTTTTTTTCTATACTGCCAACTTTTGCAAACTAACATTTTTTAAAATGCAGATTAACTCCAAATTTCAACATATATTTGTGGGAGATGGATCTTCCTCCTGAGTTTGAGTGTCTCACCTTTTCTGTGCACATGAACATGAATAGTCATATTGAAGAAGACTGCAGGACCCTGAGCACCAATATCTGGCAAGCTTAAATTTCTGCCACAAACTCACAATTTTGTGGTCATATAATAACTCTGTAACTGAGCTTGATTTAAAGTTACAGAAAGTTCTCTCCTACGAAATTTCCTGAAACAAAACTGCAGAATAAGTATTGTCCTTTGATGGAATCTCAGTGCTATGTTTAATAACTATTCTGTAAAACAAACATGATAAACTGATCAATGCACCACACCTTTTAATTAATAAATTAACTAAAGTTTGGAGATGAAAATCAGAAAGAAAAAAAAATAATGCTTTGGGGAGTGGCTTGGCTTGTTCAGGCCATTTTTGTCCCATCTTATCTCTTGGGATATTTTGTAATAAAGCCTAGAGTGTCCATGTCAGATCAAATACTCTAAGGTTTTATGATCTAAAGGTTTTAACACTTTCTCCAAGAGTGGATAATCATTTGAAGGTGGTTTTCCATTAGGTATGAAACCCTGTAACATCTGGGATAGTCACATGTGTATTTATAGATCGCTTTCAGGAAAGTGGCACTTTGTGAATGGATCTTTGTAATTGCAATGCAATCTCAGTGCAGTTTGCAACTGTGTGTCCAGTGATTCTAAATCCATACCCTGTCACTAGTTCTACTGCCTAGGAAACATGACATAACATAGCTGTCTAGTGCCCCCATCAGTGTTTACAGAGTCTGAATCGTTGTCTCTTGCATAAAAGATTGTATACTTTTATCCATACCTATGGCCTGGACAGCATCTTTTGCTCTCCATTTCCTTTAGCCTCGTATATACAGACCTATGAGGGGTACAGTTCCACCATTTAAAAATAAATATTTCTGTTCTGTCTGTAAGAAAAGTAGATAACTGAGATGTCAAAAGGGAGATATTAAAAAAAAAAGGCAGAAAGATAGAATGGGATAACCTAGTAATAGTATTTTGGTAATCTGCTTGGTAAACTGCTGCTTAAAAGCTGCCCCCCCCCTGCCCCGCCAAAAAAAAATGTGGCTTGAACAATTGAGTCTAGTTCAGGATTTCTTATGCAGTGACAATCAGAACTTTGCTGGGGCTGGAATCATCATATGTCTGGCAAATGGTAGTGGACACATCAAACAGCTGGGGGATAGAAAAACTGGCCCTCCTTAGTTATCTAACTACATGTGCTTTCTACAGCATGGTGGCTTCAGGGACTTCTCACATAGCTATAGAGCTCCAAACACATGTGTCCCAAAAGAGACACAGAGAGAGAGTACGAAGATGGGAACTTTATCACAATGTATGACTTAGAAGGCACACAGTGATTCCTGTCACATTCCATTTGTTACAACTAAGTTATTAAGGCCAGTCCATATTTAATGGGGAGATAAACTCAATCTTTTGGTAGGAGGGCTGTCAAAGAATTAGTGGACACGGTGTTAAAACCACCACAAATAGAAACATCCTTCATTTCTGTTATTTAATAATATCAACGATATTCTTTATAAGTTTAGGTGCTTAATATATGCCAGGTGTATTAAGGATATCACCTGCAATATATCGTCTGAAGTAACTACTCCATTATCCTCAGTTTAAAGATAAAGTCTGAAATTTAGAGAGGTTTCATAAAGTGCCATGATTCTACTGCTAGTAAGGGGTAAGAAATGATCTCTACCAGCACCTTCATACTCCGAAGGATGCTCTTTTCAGCAGTACACTCTACCACTACATCAAATTACATATTTGTAACCTGATTTTCTATATAGTATTGATGCATGGGGTAGGTATCCTTTGTGATTTTGCTCATTGTTTTGGTTAGATCACTTTATGTCTTGCTAACTTACAGGCCAAGTATGTTAGATAAAAGTGCTGTTATAGTTATGAGAGATGTGTTCGTTGCTGCGTATGAATTCATTACATGCTCTCGGAGAAAGCATTGGATAGTAAAAGAAATTAACTTGTAAAACCACTATTAATTTATGTTGACACAGAGTAAAACTGAAAATAAGGAGATATGTGTAGCTCATAGGTAACACCTTGGAAAAACTGATGAGTGATTCCCTCTTAATAGGAACATCCTGAAGTATTGTATGACAGATGACAGTATTGTCCACTATTATTACCTCTTCTTCAGCAAGAGTTATTAAAAAAACCTCTGAGCCAAGTTGTTTAAATCATCAATAATATCCATGTAAACACCTGCCACAGTTTAACCAAATACATCCCAATGGGGAAGCCTGATAACCAACTCAGGCACAGTGTATTAACTGGGCATTAATATATTTTGCATAATAACATAAGAATCAAAATATACCATATACCAGTCCTAGATGTTTGAAACTGTGTGCATGTGTATGATGGTTACATGCTATTTTAATGACTTACCTACCCACTAAGAAAGGACAATAAGAAAGATCAGTTATTAGACTTAAGCAATTCTTAAGTACTTTTATGAAATTTTACCTTCAAGCTCTTCAGGTGTTAGTAAAAGTTTGTAAATATAATAATAAAGAATTATTCATAGTCAATGTTATACATAAGGGATTTGATAAGGTGAATCTTTTTGAAAAATGTACACAGTTTAGTCTAAGTTTACATTACCTACTTTGTATTTCCCACATGTTCCAATCTATAAGGATGATCACACTCTTAGAGTTGAAAAGCACCTGCATCTTCACTCATTGATGTTTAAAGATTGAGTGTTAGGTTTTAGTTATTAAAACATGAGTTTTGAAAAGCAGATTGAATTCTGGTACAAATGAGGTATTTTAAGCCAAGAATTCAATATATAAAATCAGTTTATGCTACTCAGCGTGTGTGCTTCTTAGGGCAAGTCTCTAAATCACTTAGTGGTTCAATTTCACATCTAAAGATTGAACTAGGAGGGATTGTATTTCAAATGTACTTTTCCCTAGAATGCCTTATGTATGATATGCATGATTATCTTTGAATCCTGGAGGAAGAAGTAACATTGTAACTATAAAATGGGAAATGAGACACACTCAGTGTTATGTGACTTATCACAGAGCTAGTTAATGAGACATTTCCTGCATGCCATACCTCCCCACCAAAATATGTCTTTTGACTTTCAACCTGAATTTTTCATTAAACAATTTACATTAATAGAAATAAGAAGTACAAGAGCACAAATTGTTTCTTAGCTCAAGACTGGCCCTTTTTCTGTCAAATATTCCAGGAGGTAAACTAAGGATGTAGGTATTTTTGTCTCATAAGCTCATAAATGTAATATGTAAGCTTCCTTTATGTCCTTCCCTTTCTCACACCAAAAAAGACTTAAGACAAAAAGGAATTCTTTTACAGGAGGCTGAAGTTAGAATTATACAACCAAGTACTGAAATCACATGGAAGAAATGCCGAAAACTCTTTTTTATTCTTGAATATTCTGCCTTAGGCAATTATTTATTAGACATCTTTTTTTAAAATATTTTATTTATTTATTTGACAGACAGAGATCACAAGTAGTCAGAGAGGCAGAGAGAGAGAGAGGAGGAAGCAGGCTCCCCGCTGAGCAGAGATCCCGATGCGGGGCTCGATCCCAGGACCCTGAGATCATGACCTGAGCCGAAGGCAGAGACTTAACCCACTGAGCCACCCAGGCGCCCCTTATTAGACATCTTTAAGCCATACGAGATTCTCCACAAACTCAGGGTGAATGTATTTTCTTACCCCTCCGCTCCCTCACCAACCCCATTTACTCTCTGTGCAATGACATGTCACTACCACAGACTTCTTTTGTGACACTCCCCTATTGATAATTATGGAGTTATCCATAAACTCAAACTTCTTATTTATTCTACCAGAAGTGTGTCTTTTATCCAATGTCCAGTTGTCTCCCTTTTCAGCTTTACCACTGTGATCTAAACAACCATCACTTTTCTCTTGAAACAACATCCTAAATTATTTCCCTCAAGTTCCTCGTGTCTGTTCAATATCATTACAAAACATGAATCAGATCATGTATCCCCCCCCCAAACCTTTCCATAACTTTTCATTGCTCATAAAAGAAAAGTCAAACCCCATATCTTCCTTATGATGGGCACAAAAGTCTACATAACATGACCTTTGCCTTCCTCTCTTAACTTCATTCCCTCCCACTCTCTGCTGATAGTGAGTCAATGACACTATCCTTTTTTCTATTCCCCCAATGTACCAATATTATTTGTGCCTTTAGAACTTCTGAATTGAGTGTTCATTCTTCTTAAAACCCTAGACCTTAGAATGTCAAATGTGGCTTCTTTATATAATACAATATAAAGTGCACATCTTCCACCTCCACCACCCTAGTCCTTTTCCACTATATCAACTATTTTTTTATGAATTACACAGTTATTATTAAAATGAATTACTTTTTCCTCTCATTTATTTATTCCCTTATTACCTCTGTTTCTTATCGTTAGAATCATTAAGTTGCCAAGAGCCAGTTTTCTGGATCACTAGAATATGGAAAAGTATCTAACACGAATGTAGGGTCTTGATAAATGTTTGACAAGTATATTTGCAATGAATTTATAAATAAATGCTAGGCATAGAGTGCCTGAAAGAAATCTGCCTCCTTCACACTAAGGTGTGACTGTGGAAGATCAGAAAGGTAGACCACGGACTTCTGACTAAGGCAAATGGCAAGAAAAGACTAAGTTCTCAAAACAGAATATGGGGGGTGGGGGTGGGGAGTAGGGTATATCAGGTTTGTTGGCATTATGGGAGGAACTCCTTAAAACTCAAGGAAGATACTTGAAGTTCATCTAGGACCAGGCTGTGTGGCTGGTTGGTTGGATTTGGGCTGTGAGAGCATGCATTGGCCAGAGTTTTCACATTTTATCCTCATTAAATAGAGCTTCACCAGAAAGGTTTGCTTTGATAGGTTCTCTGAAGTGTCCTATCATTTCACCTTATTCATTCTTCAAGTACTTCTAGTGCCTGAGGGTGTATATTATTTCATTTTATTTTATTTTACTTGTTCTTTTGTTTCAAATTTTTATGTTAATTGTAGTTAACATATAGTGTAATATTGGTTCAGGAGTAGAATTTAGTGATCCATCACTTGCATATAACAGTGCTCATCACAAGGAGTGCCTTCCTTACCGATTTAGAGTGCATAAATGATTTTGAAGATGGCATTTAATCTTTCACTTGAGTCTCTTGCATAAGATGTGGCTAATGTCTTCAGCTCTCTCCTCCCTTCCTACATCGCTAGTAAGCAGCACTATCCTTTGACCTTTTGGCTTAATTTCTCTGACTTTTGTGAATAGAAATAATAGTTCTAAGCTTCTTAAAACAACAAACAGCAGTAATAATAATAATAATAGTTATGATAGCCAACATTTATTGAGTGTTTAATATATGCCTGGCAGTATATTGAGCACTTTAGCATTATGAAGAGATATTATTGTCCCAATTTTATAAATGGAAAGATTTTTTTCATCCTTTCTACGTATTTCCTTTAAGAGATAAAAATTTATATCATGTCTTCTGTTAAAAAATTTTAAAACAAGTGTGCTAACTTTAACAATATATAACCTTTTGAGCAATTTTCTAAAGAAGATGTAGTAAAGCGTTAAAATATTTTAATTTCATTCATTAAAATTATTTCAAGCCAAGAAGAGACAATGAAGAAAGAGCTATAAGTTTCCCAATAGAAATATCAATAGTGATGTTCCATTTCTAAAAAAGCTATGTACATGAACAGACATTTCTGCAAAGAAGACATCCAGATGGCCAACAGACACATGAAAAAGTGCTCCACATCACTCGGCATCAGGGAAATACAAATTAAAACCACAATGAGATATCACCTCACACCAGTCAGAATGGCTAAAATTAACAAGTCAGGAAATGACAGATTCTGGC